>JAQSVH010186898.1:5463-18445 GCA_029448705.1 Adansonia digitata | reverse complement strand
TTACACATTTAAATCATGTTATATTTGTATTTTTAAACTTTGTTTTCTTTATTTGTGATTATTGTTAGATGTATATCACATAATAGTTGCTTATTAGATAATATTCATGTAATCCTTTCATGAGTAACATTCATATTGATTATAAATTGATGAGAACATTTTTTTTTTCAAATTAAAACAAAAATTAAATGACAAGAATGTCAAAATCCAAGAAAATAATCAACACCTCCATAGAAAATAAAACCAATACCCAACCTTTCAAATAAGGTTGGGCCAAAAGAGAAATCCCAAATAGGGGAATCGAAATGCCATGAACAGTCTAAAATATCGAATAAATCGAATATATTTAGAAAATTGATGGAATGACTAAAATATAGGCGACAATCTAATTCGAATCAAAATTAATTGATTTGATTAATTATTTAAATTATATATATATTAATTAAATTAAATTTATTAATTAAGTTTAAGTATATTTAAATAAAAATAATATAATTTATTTTTAATTAAATGTTGATTTATTTGATAATTTGATTTATAAATAAATTTATAGCAAACGCATAAAAAATTGAATTATTTACGTGGATAAAATCAAAACCAAATAAACCAAATTGAAGAACTCCTCGAAAAAGTCCAAGCGAACCTTGGGGCGGTGGTTGGTGAATGGTGATACAACCATCTCACCCTCGGTCCTCACCAACCCCACAGCCAATCAAAAGAGGTTCCATTGACCTTCCCTTACCAACCGAAACCCACACACTCTATTTATTTTTTGTTCAAAACCCAATGCCCAGGACCTGTGTCAGCCACAAGATACGAAACAACTTGAGTTTAGTTTGATCAGCAAATATCTGCTCTTCTTCTTCTTCCTCAAACAAGCAGAAAAGAAGGGAGGAAAATGGGCGGAGAAGGAAAGGTCTATACTTTGGCTGAGGTTTCTCAACACAACAATGCTAAAGACTGTTGGCTTGTCATTGAGGGCAAGGTATGGTTTTCGTAGAAATTTCTTGGATGATCCAGTTTGCTCTTGACCCAATCAGGGTTTTTTTTTTGGGGTGGGGTTGGGGGTTTAATTATGGTTTCTTTTGTTTATGTTTTGCAAAAGTTTGCTAATTTCTCTTCTATATAATTCTCAAGTTACTAGTTTTGACTTCTGAGTATTGTTGGATCTGGGGAAGCCTCTTGTTTTTTCTAGTCTGATAAGTTGGTGATTTTTCTTGTTTGTTTGATTTTTGTTTATTATGTTTCTGATCGTTCTTGAATCCAAGTGGATGAATCTCTCTTAGAGTCTGACAGCTTATACTCACTGCAAAGATAAATGAAAACTGAAATTTTCCATTTTCTTCTTATTGGTGGATTGATAAGTCTGGTTCAAAATGATCATCTTCAGTATCAAAAGCAATCTTTTTGCTTAGATCTCAGAAGTTCTTTTTTGATCCTGATGATTGCTACAGCTGCATGCAATAGTAGGTCCTCGGCTATTGAGTTCCTTTGATTTGCTTAATTATTAGCTTAATCCGGTTGGTGATTCTGACTATTGATACACTACATCTAAGTTACTCGGATTCGAGTATGAATATTGGATACGAGTATGCGTTCGATAAGAGTATGTTCAATTTTTTAAAAAAAATTTCATATATTTGGAGGGTCATATCTCTTAGTTATTTCTGAATGTGCGTTGGGTACTTCTAAAACATTAAGATTTTGGCGCAAGACTGCATTGCACGCTACCATTAGTTTTATTTTTGCCCTTAAATGCACTATTTATGATGAATTCTGCATGATGAACTTTGCACAATGTATTCTCTTGGTAGTTGGCTATAATATTCATTAACAGAGATGAGCATTGCGTATATTTTCCCTCAGTTTACAGAGTACTTGTTTTACCATTTGCATGTAGAGAATGTTTTCATTTTGTTGATAAATTTTTATTCCATTTCCTTGAGGAGTTCTAGGTGGCTGTATTATTTTTATCGATGATTAAGTTACTTGGAGAATGACTGGGCATTGTAGCAATGATTCACCAGTTGCATCGTTTTAGTTTATATTTTCACTGCATTAATAGATGGCTTTTGGATGAGAATGACTTGGTTATTTATATTTATTTCTCTCCAGTTGGTCTCTTTTCGTTGTTTAAAAATCAATAGAAACTGTCATGAACTTTAGGATTTTGGTTCATCGATTTCAATTGCCTGTTATCATCAGTAAGTAAGTTGTACCAACAAAATTTATGGGGTTGAAGCCTGTTTGAACACGTGGTACTGTGAAGCAGGGTTCAGCTTTAGATATCAATCTACCCTTAATTTGATTGCTGAACTCTACCCTAGACCTTAGAGCTAATTATTTACTTGATTTAGCAATTGACAACCATGCTTTGATGTGCAATTTTGATCTCTTTAAATTGCATTATCTTATGTTTGAACAGGTATTCAATGTGACTAAATTTTTGGAGGATCATCCTGGTGGTGATGACGTCTTGTTGTCTGCCACAGGTATGACAAATATGATAATTCTTTTTTTTTTCTTTTTTTCTTTTTTTTTTAAATGTATTTTGTATAATCTAAAACGGGAATTGTTGTTGAAAATGGCTGGAAGGGAAGGATGCAACCGATGATTTCGAGGATGTTGGTCATAGTAGCAGCGCGAGAGCAATGATGGATGAGTTTTATGTGGGTGACATCGATACACCGACTATCCCAACCAAGACAAAGTACACTCCTCCCAAGCAGCCTCACTATGACCAGGACAAGACCTCGGAGTTTGTTATAAAGCTTCTCCAATTCCTCGTTCCCCTGCTAATCTTGGGATTGGCCTTCGGCATCCGTTTCTATACCAAAGCACCAGCTTAAGCATCGAGACACCCCAAGAGAGTTGGAAAAATCTTCACAATAAGTTTATGCTAGTTTAAATTTGTTTGGAACCGTCACATATTGTGGGATTGTTTGGATATTTGCTTCTGATAAATATGTGTTTGTTTTTGTCCATTGACCAGCTCCCAAATGCCCCGCTTTTCTCTGTAAGATCTGAACATTGTTTTCTTTTTCTACGTGCAGTTGGTAAAACTACCCTTTCTTGCTCATTTGGTTACCCTAGAGCTGTCTCTTTGAAAAAAAGCCATGTTCTTCACTTCATTCCATTGACGTAAGACTTAAATTAAGGTTAAACGCTAGTTTTAGGCATACCATACCGCCCATGTTCCCTTCTGAAGTATCAAAATTTAACATTGGCATATAAATTTTATGTTTTAAAAATCAGATTCAGATACTTATTATTTTCTCTTTTGAAACTTTTAGTCCTCAATTGCTTTCCACATGATACAACTGGAACCAAAATTAGGCTACTTCCAAAAGCTGCTTGAAAATGCCTGCCAAGATGATGGAATAATTGAAAGAGAAGAATCATTCTTATAAAATAGGTTACTTCTAGTGGGGTGCATGAATCAAGGGAAGGCAAAAGTATTGAAATGTTCTAAACGTGAGCCGCTGCAACCACTTAGACCAAATAGATTGAGATGTATGGCTAACTACCTTAGGCACATGTAAAATGTCTTCCCTTCCTGCGTCACATCGTGGACAAAGTAGCCAGTACCCCTTAAACTCTTTTAAAACAAAGACTCCCTTTGTTAGACTTCCACCCAAAAATCATCACCAGAAGAATTGCTGACCAACTCACTCCTCCTACGGATCGCAATAAAAGAAATCAATGAAATCTAATTGAGAACATCACCCATTCTCAGTGATTAATCACTGACCCTTTCTTTCATCTCTTCTCTTGAAAAGGGGCAAAAGCATGCATCACTTTCATCTGCCAGAGCCTTGTCGCCAACCCCATCTACCACACATGATAAAATGCTACGCCACTTATGGCAGTTGTGGTGTTTGCTGAGCATGAATTAAAGACTTACCTTCCAAATATTTAGACCTTAATTCCCCAGCCTAAAAACTAGAAGCCCTCTTCTTCTAACCTCCAACCAAGTTATACATATCGAATGTTTTTCGAACACCTAAACCACCCACACATCTATAACCTTGGCCATTGAATCCAGCAAATTTAACAGTTTTTTTTTTTTATAGGGTAAGCGGCAATTGAGCTAGCAACGGACAAAACTCTTACCTCAAACGATCTAATTTGAAGTCATTGTTTCTCAGACAAATATGATTATGTTACAATGATTTGGGGTATGGAATATAGCAGTAATGAAAGTCCAAACTATTATCAAAAGTAACCCAAAACAAAGGAAAGGGAACTTCATTTTTAGATGTCGAATTTCACTATAGGCTGCATTGCACCATTTGGTGGAGATTTTATGTATTTGAGGCTGGATCCATTGGTTTGATTAGTTCAATCGAAGAATCTAATGTTTGTTCGGTTTGATGCAGATAAAAAATTAGTGTTTTATTGATTCTATAAAAAATTAAAAATCAGATTAAATTAGTAAAATATCAGTTTTCTGTTGAATTTATTTTTTTAAAAAAAATTTAATAAATTATGAGATTCAAAGATTTAATTTCTTGTTTGTGTATTAACAACTGTACTATTAAGCCTAACATATATATATATATAATTGGTAGAAAGGCCCATTCAACCCATAAAGCTCCAAAATCCTTGGGCACTTAGCCTTTCCAATATCAAACTCGGCTGCTGTGCTGTTGGCCCAAAATCTATTACTTTATATTTTCTTCCCTTCCTCTTCCTTATCGAATATCTGATATGCAGGGCTGGGCCATCAGAATGTTTAGGGTTGAGTAATTTAATTTTTCTTGAAAGCTAAAGCCCGAAGGGCATTTGGATGTTTACGTGAGAACTAGTGTAGGAGAATCCCTTCGAACTCAATTGCTTCATTGGCAGTTGTAATCTTTTTGTTATTGGGAAGAAACAAATCGAGAGAAGAGGAATGTAAATTTGCTTCAGTTTTTTTCAGCGTTGATATATCTGATTTCCTGTACGCTTTTGTTTTTGTTTTCCCTTTTTCTTTTGAGCCACTTCGTATTGCAATGGCTTCTCTCTCGGGCATCATCAACAGTTTACGATACTGCACCCTTTGACCGTCAGAACCGACAACAAAACCACGGAACCAGTCTCACCCGATACTGGTAACCTGAAAAAAGCTGTCAAACCCCAACAAGTTTAGGTTCTGTCTTGGCGCAAAAGCGAATGGTGATGCTTCTGGTTGTTGTGAAACTCCAGAGTTTTTAAAAAACCGACGTGATTATAAATGGGGTTTCGTGTCTGATATTGAATCCTTTTCAATATCCAAAGGACCTTCGGAGGAAACAATTAGATTGAATTCTTCAGTGAAGAAAGAACTGCCTGGATGCTTGAGTTCAGGATGTCTTCTTTTCGCAAATTTCGTCGTTTAAACGAACCTAGATCGTCTGATAATTAGTACCCTCCTATTGATTTACAAGATCTGTGTTACAATTCAGAACCTAAGTTCATAAAAACTCCAGACCCCCAACAGCAGGACCGTTTGCTTAATGATTTTGAAAGACTTGGTGTCCCTTTGAGTGACAATGGAAGCGCCTTCGGCGTCATTCTGGACTGTGTTTCCATTACCACAACTCAGAAGTAAGTGCTAGAAGAATCTGGGGTGATTCTTTGTCCTTCAGAGGCAATTAGAAAGTACCCGGATTTAATCAGCAAATATCTAGAGAAAGTAGTTCCTTCTGTATGCAGCTTTGAATTCAGCTGTCTTTTCCTATGCATCCTTCTGTTACATTCCTAAAGAAGCCAAGTGCCCCACACCACTCAACTCCTATTTCCGGATCAATGCCCTCGAAACTGGTCAAATTGAGAGGATACTTATCATTGCTGATGAGAGAAGCGTTGTGGAATATGTGGAGGCAAGCACAGCTCCACAATCAAGAAAAACCAGCTCCATGCTGCCGTGATTGAGATGCATTGCGCTGAGGATGCAGAGATTAAGTACTTCACAGTGCAGAATTGGTATGCTGGTAATTCAGAAGGCAAGGGAGGGTTTTATAATTTCGTCACCAAGAGGGGACTTTGTTCGGGGCCTCGCTCGAAGATTTCTTGCACACAAGTGGAGACAGGGTCGGCCGTAACACGGAAATACCCGAGCGTTGTTTTGGAAGGTGATGAATCAGTGGGTGAGTTTTAGTCTGTGGCACTCACGAATGGTTACCAACAGGCAGACACAAGATCGAAGATGATTCACAAGGGGAAGTACACGAGAAGCGTGATCGTTTCGAAAGGGATTTCAGCTGGACATTCAAGGAATTGTTATAGTGGCCTTGTTCAGGTTTTTTTCCATGGCTGACAAGGCTCGACACTGCTGGGAATTTAACAGATGTTTCACGGCAATAATCAAATATAGAAAATTTAATATCAAATTGAAATACATGCGAGATGAGCCAAGGTTTTGAACTTCTGACCTTAAACGATTAGTGTTTGTCTCTCAAGTGCTTAACAATTTTTTATGATTTTTTTCTTAAACCTCTTCAACCACGTTACAGATCGAAAACACCGTTGATCGCGATACTATGAACCAAATGATGTAAAATTCTCTCTCAAGAATAAGAATGGATGACCGTAGAACCAAAAAGGAGACATAGGATTTTCTAACAAGATTGAATCAAAATTTCAACAATTTCACTTTTAATACCTGATTAAAATTGTTAAAAATGAACCGTTATAAAATTAACTACAGTTATAGTTTTTATTACAAATAAAATGATTACAAATAACTTTTTAAATACAGCAATTAAAATAGAAACTATTCATGTTTGAATGTCTTAATTAGACAAACCGGTTGGTTCGAGTCCGATTTAACAAATCTAATGAGTTTAACTTAACTCTAACGAGGTAGGCTCCAAAAAATAATATTCACTCAACTTTAAGCCCAAGCCCAGTCCTAGCCAACACCAATCAATTTTCTTCCTCTTCAAGTGAGTATCTTGAGAATAATTTCTCATTTATTGTGATATCAATCATGTACTATAATTATACATTTTGTATTTATCTACGGCAACGTACGTATCAATATATATATTTCATATTATACACCCTTAAAGTTGGTATTGATATCCAACAGAAACTCCTCACAATGTGACTCGCTGCTCATTGGTGACAATGCTGCCGCGAACACCTTACCTTACATTGAGGCATATAATTTCCTTTCGGCTTCCTGTTTTTAATACTACTTTTCTTTTTGTGTAGCCTATTGTTTCTTGTTCAGGTTAGAAACCCATCAGCTCGTGTTGAACATGGAGCCAAAGCCTCCAAAATTGGTGAAGATAAGATATTTTACTTTCAACAAAGGGGAATTGATCCTGAGAAAGCTATGGCAGCCATGATCTCTGGATATTGTGAAGATGTCTTCAATAAACTTCCATATTAATCTCGCCAAGAAGCAAAGCAGATCATGTGTCGGAATTTTGGTGGATCAATTGGTTAGGCATTAACATAACTCATAAAAGACGGCTATCTTATCTTAAAAAATGGAATAAATCACATATATTAAAGATCATTATCTTTTAACTTAGCAAATTAGTGATTGAATTTTTTCTTTCAGTTGGCAGTACATGATTTGGTGGCTTTTGAAATTCACATCTTTCTGGCACAAAGAACTTGATCTTTGCTCTTTTGCTCCTTTTACATATGTTTAGATCACCTTACAAGGTTTCAAAAATTTGCATCGGTGGGCTAAATAGTAGCTTACAAGTATTGAACAACAAATCGGAGAGGATCAAACCGGTCATGCATTGATCAAACAATCTTGTTTAGCTTAGTTGGACTGATTCGATGTTGAATTGGTGGAATTTGGTTAGATTCAATTTAATTATATATGGTATTCGATTTAGTTTTAAAACTACCATTAAGTACACAATAACAGTATTTTTTTTTTTTTTTTCAAAATCTAACCAAACCATTATCGCCTCTAGATGTAGTAATGGCTGTCCGGAGATCTAAAGCCTCTGTTTACCATGCGGATGCTAGGGTAGTACTGTAGAATCTACCACCATGATATGGCTTTTGTTGTGGCTTCAAAGGGGGAAGGGGGGGCGTCACTGGTTTAAACTAAGAATGGAAGTCTTTTTTGTTTGAGATTCAAGAAAGGATGTACAATGCCTATAATGGCCATTTAGCACCATATTTAGCACCAATTCTGTCATTTGCTGGCCATAATCCTGCTTGCTTCACTTCCGTCCCCATTGTCAATTTTAAACATTTTGACCACCCAATTTTTTGCCATTATTCTTTTATGTCACCACACACTCGCACTAGGCAAAAACCACAACCATCATTGCTGCACTGCCACTACAACCAAATAACCAACACCGTTTTTCTTTTCTTGTTTGATGACCTGCCAACCATCATCTCTGCCGCTTCATCATTACCTCAGCAGCTACATCTGCATAAAGTTCAACTACTTTTTTCTGGACTAACAGCTAACCTCTATTTATACCTAGAGAATGCATTGCAACGGAGCCCAAAAAAAGCTTTAATATTGGAAAAGTTTTCTTCATCATCGAGCGTTAAAGTGAATCTTTTGGGTTGCACATGACTTGACGTAAGAATCTTTTCAGTAATTAGCAGTTTTCATTTTCCATATGAGGATTTTTGAGTCTGTCAGATTGGCCCACATTTATGGTCCTACGGACCAGCTCTAGCTGACTCACAATCACAATGCTGCAGATTGATGTTTTCTCATTCATCAGCTCTAGCTGATTCCCCTTTTTTAATATTTTATGAAATCATGTTCAAGAGACATAAAGCAGATTGCTTTGAATAGGAACCATTATTATTGTTTTCTTGTTCAATTCAAGCACAAACCTAATAATATAGCTCAAATGGTTGTCTTCCTGTTTATCAGATATGAGCTGCATGCTATAAAACGTGATAAACATAAAATGATTGCTTTGATGAATGAGAAAACATCAGATACCTGTACATATGAAGTGGCCAGAAAGAAACCAAGCAGCTTCTGTTGCACCGTCAATTCCATGATCTCAATGTGCCATCATGTAGAGGAAGAGCTGGTATCAGTCAGTTTAGCAAGAAAAACAGCATTGTAAAGTATGTTCACTTCCAGTGCTGAAGTAATCAAATTTGTTTGTGATTTTGAGATGTGAAACCTACATTTAACTGCAAACTGAAGTCAAATTAATGGAGATAATGAAATGTACAGCAATTACATTTGGTCTTTGGAAGGAATTTGACAACCACTTCTCTCCTTAGCTGAGAAAAGAAAAGGAAAAAAAGCCCGTTGTTTTTAAGCAGGTTATGAGAAGAAAGAAAGAAGAAACCATTACCCATCTTTATATATTACCTGTAAACCTGGAAATAGTTCCAAAACTGTCGATTCATTTTTCTAAAACAATTACGTCTGATCAATAGGAAATTTAAAAGGAACTAGACAATTAGAAAGATGGCCAACTTTCATATGGTGCGGAAAGCTTAAACTTACAGTTCACTGAGAATCTGTTACCTAACTGCAGTCCTTGGTTTTATTTGATGCAATAAGACAGTTTTTTTGGTTAATTCTCTGTAGATAGATTTGTTTTCTTTTGTTTTGTTGAAAGACAACATAATTGAACAGCAAAGCAACCTGTTTATGGGATTGAATGTCAGCTCAGTTAGGGACCCAAACTGAGTTGTCCTTGCTGGCTGGATTCTGGAGCATGGTGTTTGTTAGACTGTTCTACAGTACAAAGCATGGCTTTGCATGCTTTTTTTGGTTGCCGTGTTCTTGTCACCGCTCCCCAACGTCCATTTGCTGGTGATCATCGTCCTTGCAGCACTATACATGCCCTATCCTTCATGAAAAGGTACGACAAATGAGATGCTCTAAGACCTCTTTTTTTTTTAAAAAAAAAATTTATTTATGTACATCTTCCGTAGATTTCCACCAGTAAATGCCCAATCTAAGCTGCATCACCGATGACACTTCCTTCAATGTGTTTTTTTTTAGACAAATATATTTGTTGTTAACATTGATAACCCTAAGAGTTTAGATTACTAAATGCTTCTGCAGATCATAATGTATCAAGTCGATGTCGATAAATATGATTTTCAGATTTACCCTCTACAAAAAACTCGAATATATCTTCAAGTGTATTATCAAAAACATCGAATTTTAAAGAAAATGAGCATGAAAGTTTGCAACTTTTCGTTTTCCACGGGGGTAAATAAATGGATGCCTCAATCAAAATCTAAAGATTGAACTCATGCTCATGTTGAGAAGCCTGTTACACAAAAAAGCTCTGTAGAACAGTACAATAATCCCATGTGAATAGGGCACGCTCAACTCACACAAAGGGGTCTTCCTGCTGCATCGATGTACATTCAATTAATGCTCACTTGACAAAATTCTGCAGCTTTAACGCTTCACCACAAATTTCAGGTATAGAAAAAAAAAATAAGAAAACCCCCATGAAAAAATAATAATAATAATAATAATATTGTCAGACATGGCAGAGAACCTGAAGCTCTCCCTCCAGTAAGATACTTTTTCTAATGCAGAACAATCTATAGACTCTGCTTCAATGGCCCCACAAGGGTTAGTGTTGTTGAATCCCAAATGTCCAAAACATAATGGGGTTGGAGTTTCTTATTCAAACAAGGAGGGAAATCAACAAATTGGGTTGCAAGGGAAGTTAGATCTGTTTCTGTGGGCATAATGTTTTGGAATGATATTGAGTCTTGTCTGGGACTGAACCAGTTAATAGTAGAAACTGGTTTGTGGTTACGAATCTAACTTGCCTATCCAATTGATCCATGAAAAATTGAATTGGAGCAGGGCAGATTCAGCTGAATGGCATTTTGATTTCTTTTTTTTGGAAGAAAATTTTGTGCTAAGATACCCAGACTGATTTATTGAAAGATACAAACTGTGTTGCTTCAACTTTTTACTTTTTATTTTTTGTAATACTCATATCCGAAATATATCCGGACATGATTATAAAAATATGATCTTTTAAAAATTTTTCAAATGTAAAATCTTAAAAAATATTACACATGTCTTTATCAAATACATACTATACTATGTCCAATGCTCATACCGAACTCAAATAACAAAGGACATAAGCAGCCAAACTTAAATCCAAATTGCAGGTAAGCAATGCTGTTTCATCTCATGGATAAATTTAGAGTTTTAAGGGGTTAAAAAAAAGATGGGGAAGGGTTACAAAAACATGGGAAAAGACAAAGGTAATAAATGACAATTGACTCGCATTTATTTCCACAGATCATCTATGTTCACCCTCCCTAAAGTATAGAAAAATGTGAAACTACAGGAAAAGAAAACCTAGAAACATGATGTACTCCTAATCAGTTACAATAATGAAAAAGGCAGCAAATTCCTAAACAGATTTTTTCCCCCTTTGAACAAAGGATTTTTCAGGAATGTAATTGGTTAGTCCAATTCAGCAGTTCTGTTATGTTACAGATCTTTTAAATTATACATCTTAGTCAAAGGCTCAATTAATCTCTACATGAACTCAGAAGAGCAATGATGGGAATATTATACTGCAATTCTTGCTTTAAAATCTTGAGCATGAAATTTAATAAGTACAGCTTATGGAATTACTTGCAGCCATTCGTATCGTCCTGGAAGGGGCATATCGTTCACAATATCGAAGTTATACCTGCATAATCCAGCATACTCATAATAAGACTTGGTTGCTGTAAAATCAATTTCAGAATGGAAATAAAACCAACATTTTAATTTGTAATCACCAGAAGAGATATGCCAGAAAACATTAAATGATTAAGGAAAAAAAAAAAGAAGAAGCTTACTTCTCAATGAATTGTCGCCGCTGTTGTTGTTCTGCGAAGGCAAAGAATTCCTCCATTTCATGCGTTGCCGGGATGAATCTCTGTACATCATTCCACCCTGTTCGATGAGTTGAAGGGGAGGAGCTTCTTCTCCTAGTGGTCGAACCAGGAGTTGCCATGGTTTCCAAGTCCTTTATAAAGCTACATGGTGTGCTTTCTCTAGTGCTCCTGCATAAAAATGTGTAACTTATCTAAACAAAAAAATTACATCATAAATTCAAAATAAAAATACCCTATGGTTAAATAAAATCTATGGTTCATAACAGTTATTGAACCTATGTTTCATGCATGGAGCTTGTCCTGCAAGTGAAAACTACACCCTCTTAGACGTTAAGTAAAATCTCTTAATCATAAGCAACAACGAAATCAACATTCCCTTTAAAGATGAAGGAAAAAAAACTCAAATAATGCAGGGACAAGCTTAAATTTGGCAGGGAGAAGAGGACCAATGGGGGATAAGAAGCAAGAAATTTGCGTCCTTTTGTCACTTACTGGTAAAACAACCAACAAAGAGAATCCCACATTCATGTTTTGAGCCTTCAACTAGGCCCCATGAGGATGATACGTCATTGCTAACACAAATGAGGCAGGACAGTTATTGCCGCCCTAATATTGCCAAAATATTTTCTTTCTTTTTTTTTTTTTTCCAATTTATTATTAATAGAACAAGGACAAGCAAAGCCAAAAATTACAAAAGGACTGGTAACTTGAACATACCAAACACAATAGGGTTTTTTCTTTTTTCGTCCTGGTGCAATGTACTTCAAAATTTCCCATATAGAACCTAATGTTTTGTAGTTATTAACATATTCCATGCACCTAAAATTATAGAATTACTTGAGAGGCCAAAAACTTATCAACGTCTCAATCATTTTATTTTTATTTTTATAAATAAAAACCATATGGGAAAAATGCAAGTTGTAGCAATAATGAGTCTGTCTGCTGAGGAGGTACAGACTGTTTCAGAAACACTGTCTATTTCTCATTGAAATTTGAAGATAAATCCCTCAAAGTCACAAGCACTCCACAACCTTTTTCTTTTATGTAATGAATTGCATGCATCACAATAAAATGAAATCAAAGAAAAAACACAAAATAATAATAATAATAATGATGTAAAAACTTTATGATCAAGTAACATATAGAAAGAAACACAGAGATATTGTTTCAGTGACATTTCCTT
>JAQSVH010186879.1:2999-14014 GCA_029448705.1 Adansonia digitata | reverse complement strand
AATCTTAAGGGCTGAGAGGACCTTTGACCCCTCTTTGCTTTTTTAATCTCCCCTGATTTTAAGCCCTTGGTGCTCGAGCGCCATCAGGCACCATCTGGGCAGCTGCTCGAGCACCATCGGGCACTGGTTGGACTTTTGTGCTTGCGCACTATTGACACCTGCTGGTTTCGGTGGCCCGGTGCTCAAACCATCGGCACCGGTTGCTTTGGTGTTTGAGCACCATCGGGCACCAGCTGAGCCAGGTGCTTGGACACCATCGGCACTAACTGCCCTTGATGCTCAGGCACTGGGCCTGCTGCTGTCTTAAACAATAGTAAAACTTTTCATTTGAATGGAAACATCACTCTAAAAGTTATCTTCCTTTATATTGGAGTAGCAAAAAGGGGAAAAAGGGAGAGGGATAGCCACCTTAAACATCGAAAACCTGAAGAGGGAAACTGAAACAGGAAGGAAAGGAAGAAAAAAACTTAAAATTGAAATTTAATTGCCTTACCAGGACTGAAATTTTCAGTAGCAGTAGCAAGCTCAGAATAAGAAAAGTTCTTCCATGATGGTTTAGGGACGGTTAAGCAGTCAATATCAACCTCTCCTTCTTCCTCAGAGCCATGAAGTTTTGCAAGTTTCCTCCTCAAGTTCTTCCTGGAAATCTCGTAACTTGTCAGCAAAGGAATGACAGAGAACCTCCTGGCTGATTTCTTCTTAATATTGTCAATTATACTCTTCCATTGCCAACCATAAGAATCTCTGTTCAATTTCTCGAAAGCAGGATTCGGTGAATAGCAGCTCGAATTGCTGCTGCAACTGCTGCTGCTATCAGAGTCTGATCCCAGTCCAGGAATCTCCAATACACCTCTCGGTGATGGTTGATCATTTGCTGATTTACTTCTCATCACCCATGATTT
This sequence comes from Adansonia digitata, assembly GCA_029448705.1. Taxonomy (NCBI): domain Eukaryota; kingdom Viridiplantae; phylum Streptophyta; class Magnoliopsida; order Malvales; family Malvaceae; genus Adansonia; species Adansonia digitata. The sequence continues at coordinate 13,112 of JAQSVH010186879.1, read as the reverse complement.
TGATCCCATTTCTGGGTTTTCTTCTTCTGTCTCTGCATAAACAAAACAAAAACAGAACAAAACTTTTAAATTAACCATTTAACCAATCAAAAAAACATGTTCTTTTCAAAGTCACCAGGAAGCATATTTGAAAAAACAAAACAAACCCAATTTATCAAAATATAAAAAATGTCCAAAAACAAAAAGAAAATAAAAGAAATTAAAATAAGTTGCATGAAAATACCCTCCACAGCCATTATCCAAGGCTTTTCAAGAACTCAAAAAAGCAAAAAGAAATTGTATTTTCAGTTTAAATTCTTCTTCAACATTGAATATGAAAAGTTCTTGGATAATCAAAACAAGCATGCAAAATTCCCAAAAAGAACTCAAACTAAGGTTAAATGTTCATGCTTTGGGGGGGAAAAAAAAAAAGGGTTGGGGAGGGGATTTTCCCAATCCCAATCTTTGGGAAGATTGGTTTGTAACCAAAAGAAATTTAGATAAAAAAGTATTTTTTTTAAAGAAAAATGGTATAAATTAGGAAGTTGGTTATTCACAGCACATCAAAAGCCAAAGCTAAAAACCAGCTTTTGATGAGTGGATTTGGAATCTATCCTATATTTATACAAACTTTCTTTTATTATTATTTCACCATGTTTTCTTTTAAATTCATCTTTAAAATTAAAAAAAAAAAAACAATTCAAACCAATTAATTAATTTATTAAAGTTATAATGCAATCAATTTTCTTTCTGGTGAAATCCTGACCGTTGGTTTTTTAGCGTTCGAGATTTCTGCCGTAACTAACGCTTTGTAAGAAAGGAGGGAAAATTAACGAACCGACCGACGGTTGGTTATTTGCAAACTTTCTTGGAGGCTAATTTGGATTTTTTATTACAAAGGATTTATCTTTTTTGTATGGTGGGAATTTTATTTCATTAATTATTAAGAAGAACATTACTTAATTTTTTATTAAAAAATTAATAATATAATTTAATTTTAGTGGAGGAGGAGGTTTGAAATTTGAACTTCGAGAGTAGATTTTATAATTTTGAATATTTTAAAAATATGATATTATTAATAATTATGATATAGTATAATAAGTTTAAATATAATTAATAATTCATTTAGATTTTAATAAGGATTGGATTATCTTTTAACTTGATAGGTCCAACATAAATTCAGTTAAGTTTGAAATAAAGTTTTGTCGTCTACTTTGACTTTAATTACTGTTCATTCAATGAAAAATATTTTTATTTAAATTTATTATAAAATATAATATTAATATAAAATAATTTTAATATTTTGAGCTTGCAAACCAACCTAGACTGGGCCCAAATCGAGTTAGGATAAGAGAAAAAAATATTCCGAGCTACAAACTTATCTATGAATAGGTCTAAACAGATTTAATTCACATATTATATTTTTATTTAAAATTTTCATAAATTTAATTATTTAATTATATTTTTATTTACACAATTAATATAAAACTATGACATATATATGAATTATCAAATTTATCGTAAGTTCTTATACCTACCCTATGAAATGAAAGCTCCTAGGGCAGGATGAATAAAGGATTAGATTAATTAATTAATTAAGCAAAATTAAAAGTTTAATAATAAGAACAAAGTCGGCGATATTAATAGGGACATTTTGTTGCTAATTTTATTTTTAGGATCATAGAATGCCTTTTTTAAATGGGCTTTTAGAAGTATTGAGATTTGAAATATCTTAAAGCAATAATGAATGAGAAAGGAAAAAAAATTTTAAAGCTTAACAAATGCACAAATTAATCAATAAAATATATTTAAAACCTCCCAAATTGGTGGTATTTTCAAATAAATTCAAAAATAAGAACTCAATATTACCAAATTGTCTTTGATTCAAATGATTTAAGGCTAAATATTGGAATAAAAATTTTCAACATGTACATTTAATCTCTTGACATTAAATATATCTTACATAAGAAATTATATCTTACATGAGAAATTAATTAATAAATCAAAATGACTTGAACGTATTAATATTTTGAAAGAAAATCAAACACAACCATGAATTAGTCCTTCATCTCAATTAATTTAGTTTTAAGATGAGTAAATTTAAGTTGAGATAATAGTCATTTGGTTTGGTTTAGTAATATCAACTTTTTTTCAAAACTAGCAATTTTAATATATTTTATAATTTGTAATTATAAAATATATTAATTGGACCTCATACCTAACTTAGTTTAGTTGTATCTAATTGTTCCATATAAGTTAACCACTTAATACAAATTTGAAATATAGATATAAAATTTTTTTTTTGGGATAGGGGAGATGCCATGTCATTTTCATGGGCAACCATTGTATTTAAAATATATAATATTAAAAATAATTTATTTTGAATGAAATAAAAAATTGTTATATCATTATCCGGATTTCTACATGGTAGACACATGCTATCTTGATTATAACATATCTTACACTTATGAAACTCAAAGTTGCATAAAAATCAAGTATAAAAGGATAGGTAAACGTTGTTCTAAGTAATTTTTTCTTAAGATTTTGATCAATGTTTTGCTTATTCCTTCTACGTACAAAGAAAAATTTAATGCGTATGAAGTTTCAGTTCTAACGTCCTTTTGACCTCATTTGTATAATTAGATCTAATCTACCTCTTTTCAACTAGTCAAACTCACTAATATGCTTAGTATTCTTTTTCTCCTTTTGTTTAGAGCAAACATGGTTGAATAATTTTTTCATGCCTTTGAATAATTGAAATTTCAAAAACACATGGTATGTTTGGTCTCTTCTTTCAATGTTTTTATCAAATAAAGATTTTTTAACACTAAATAATTTGCGCATGCAAAACCAACAGCATCATGCAAACAATATTTACAATTATATATATATATATATTTCTTTTTATGTCTCTCTTTTGTAAAACTTTTATAAACTTAAAGTTTAATTTAATTAATTTATATAATAATTTTCATAAAAGTATATTTAACATATTTGAAATTTGCATCCACTATTTATAACTCTTTTTTTATCCTAGATTGTAACCTTTTTTACGAAAAAAATAAAATCTCGATGAAGTATTTGTAATAACTTGGTAAAATAACTTGAACTTGTCGGTTTTTGATCCGATCCTATAGGGATCATCTTTTTTTTTTTTAAATTCGATTTAGGAATGAGTTGAGAATAGAAGCTAAAGTCTTAATTAGAATCGAGTTCAAGACAAAACAAATTTCGGGTAAATATAAAAAGAGATCAATGCAGAAAAAGAATTCGTCTATCCCGTTGCTAACCATAGCCGAATGCATTTCTTTCATTGGAAAATTGAAAGTAGTGTAGATATTAGGCAGAATGATTGGATTACCCTATTTGGGGTGTTTTTGTGTTTTGGCATGCAATGCATGAGCAATTAGTAAGAGGTAAGGGGCTAATCAATGTGTCTCATAGTAAGGAATCCATCACAATCATGACGAACTTCGGAACTTTAATTTCACTAATTACCAACACTTAATTAATCCAATATAACGAAATTAATAATTAGAAACTAAACTAAAGATTTTAATAATTTAAACTCTCTTTTAAAACGTAACACGTAACTCATGTCCTCATGAAATTGTTGTCAACTTGTTTTGGACTAATTAATGATAAAATGGAGAGAATTGATTGCAGCTCATGAGGAAGATATTTGTCAATGAAAATGAAAATCAGAAAGAGAAGTTTGATTTCGTCCATTTGTTTAAAAACAAGGTTTTCGAAAAATAATTTTTATTTTTTTTTGGGTGTTCGTTTCATATAAAATAATTTGATCGATGAAAATTTAATTCATTTTTAGTTAAACTTCAAATCAACAAAAAATAAAAAGCGTGAAACATATTTTGTAGCGTAAAGAAAATTCCGACATTTGAATATCCAAATTAGAGCATTCGAATGCCACCAAATAAAAGCAAGGTCATTAGATTGTTCTAGTTTAGGTATTCAAATGTCACATATTTTGAATATTATTATAATATTATTATTTCTTAGGGTTAATGAACAAATTAATCTTTAAACTATATCTCTTTTCATGATTTGATATCTCAATAAAAAAATTTATAATTAATAAATTTTATTTCCATCATCTAAATTATTCGATAATCTAATGTTTATGACATGCAATGTGACACATAGCAAGTTTGACACTTTCACAATGCTATGTTAACATTTATTTATTTTTTAAACTTTATTTTTATCTACTTCATGTTTTGAATTAAAAATTTTAAAATAATAAAATAATATTTTAATTAAAATTTTTTAAAATTTTGAATTCTTAAAAAAATTAAAAAAAAATAGAAAGAGAAAAAAAAAGAATATCAAAGATAGAGAGAAGATGAAGGGTTTTAATCAGCGTCAGTCCACTCGAGGCAGACTGACGATAAGCCGACCTTGTCCACTGCCTTTTCTTCTCTCTTTCTCCCACTTCTTTTTCTTTCTCTCTATTCCTCATCTTCTCTTCTCTTCTTCTTCTTTCTCTATTCCTTGTCTTCTCTTCACTTATTTTCCTTTATCTCTGTTCCTCCTTTTTTTTTCTTTTCCTTTCTCCCTTTCTTTTCCATGGCCTGTCACCAATCTCACCAGCTCAAAGAAACTTGTGACTAGATGACCATTCCTCTTTCTTACTTTTCTCTTTCCTTCTTTTACTCTCTTCCTCTTTTTTCCTTCTCTTCTCTCTTTTCCTGATCTTTCTTCCCTAACTTATTGCCATTTTATCGAACCAAGGTAAATCAGTTTGTTAAACTCTGCCATTAGAAATGAAACATCTATCTCATATATATGATTAAGTTTTGTATTACTTTTAAACTTATTGAATTTTTACTTTGTAAATTCATTAATTAGAATAATAAAATTTAAAAAATGACTCACTTTTAAAAAAAAAAAAACTACTCCTTTTTTAAAATTACTCAAAATTAAAAAAAAAACTACTTAAATTTAAATTATTCATTCTTTCTAAAAATATTTTCTCATATTTTTTTCCATTCACATAAATAAAATACTCATTAATTTTGCTTTTAAAAATAACTATTTATTTTTAAAAAAATCTATATTTTTTTGACGTTAATCAAATAATCCTTTTAACAAATAAATATTTTTAAAATTTTATTTTTTTTACCCATGTGGTGGGTGTGCCCAATTTTATTATATATAATAGGAGTTAGAGAGTGACTGACTTTATTGTCACTCTTCAATCACAAAACTCAAGTGAGTTTATGTTTTTTTATAAAAATAAAAACAACCTACTAAATAATTATTTTTAAATAATTTTTATTTATATTTTTTTAATCATCCATGTAGTAGGTATACTATAATTTTGTACACTCCTAATATACAGTAAAAAAAATTAAAAAATATGTGATTATTTTTTAACTTTGCTTATAAAATTTATAAACTTCACTGTTAATATATCAAAAGTGAAATCTATTATTAGTTACTGAATTGTGAAACACCCACCATGTAGGTGAGAAAAAAAAAAACTGAGAAAAGAAGTTACTTAAGGTTAAGGTAATAGGTAGTTTTCTTAGAGATGAATACTAAAAAAAAATAGCTAAAAATATTTATATTTTGTACTAATTAACATTTTCAGCCTTTATTTTATAAATTTATTATAATTTTATTTGAATATTTTGTTATTTTTTAATTGAATTGGTATTATTTTTTAACTGAATTGGTATTATTTTTCAACTAAATTGATGAATTTATTGTAATTTTATTTAAATTTATTATAATGCTAAACTCAGTCAGAAGCTTTATTAGTAATATAGATAATTTTTATATACTTTTAACTTAAAAAGTTAGGAATTCTGTTCAAATCTCACCACACTTTATCATTAGAATTGCCATAATTAAAATAGGGGGAAAGATGTCCAAAAAAATCACAATTGTTGAAATTGTAGATTGAGATTACTTAAGAGTCATCTACCATTACCTAACAATCAAAAGCATGATAAAACATAAAAGGGTCTTAAAAGTGCTTAGTGTAGAGATTCATGGTTAAGTGGGTGAACTAAAACCCCCCATTAGTATGACATTGGGAATTTTTCTTTTTTTACAAAAAAAATCTTTACATAATTAGAAAATTCAAAACCCAAAAACTCCAACAACCTCACCAATGCCCAAAAATGTCACTTCAATTAGGGAAATTGTGATTTAACTGAAATCTTTGACCACTTTTTTTCTTCTTTTTTTTTTTTTTTTACGCTTTAAATCACAAGCAAAAGGTCAAAAGGAAACACTAAAGAGAGAGATACTCGAAAAGCCATAATCAAGATACGAGTTCGTACTTTTTTATGTTGAGTTGACTCCTAAATTAAGAAACTAGTAGGGCCAGTTGATGCACCAAATTTTACTTATTTTAATTAAAGGCTCTTCCATTCGTAATAATAATGGTAAGTGAATACATAATATAAATATGATCTGATGTAAATATAATGATATGAAAACTTTTTAAAATTTAGAATAGGAATATGGTAGGACAAAATAATAAGAAATAATAAAAATATAAATTTTGACGTTTTTCAATTTTTTAAAAATTATTTTTGAATTTAAAAGTTTAAATAATAAAAACCCTATGAGAATCAAGTTGCTCATTATTGGTTGATCTCTATATTTGAGAGAAAATTGAACCAGAAAAAAGACTTCATCATTCATTTGAACGAGCTCAGTTCTTTCTTGATCATGTTCAATTTTATATTTATATTTATTTTTATTTTTTAATGTGTTCTCCCCTGGCCAACATAATTTTTCTGTCATGTCGAGGTTACGTCCATGTTGGAGCTGTGTTTGACACTTCGACACTCTCATAACATAAGTGTCCATGCTTCATATGTAGAGGGAATTATGGAGAAATTTTTTAGATGTTTTAACAATATCGAAGTTAAGCTATGATAATTGAATTAAAGGAGGAAAGTGCATTTGGGTATGTCTATAAAATATTTTTCTTAAATTTTTTTAAATATTTGAAAGATCATATCTTATAACCTTACCAAATATATGTCAAAAAATCAAAACAAAAAGATAGTTTTCACAAAACCAGGTTCAAGATATCAAAATTGATAAGGAAATAATAAGGCTTATGCAAAACAAGATTGGGTATTTATTTCGTGCAGATTTCATTTTCTAAAGTTTCTGACTTTGGATTTGGTGCTAAGTTCAAGGTTGGACAACAAAATTTGAAAGGAAATATGGGATCAAAATAGAAAGTGGATGATACCAATGCAAGTTAGTTAAGGAATGCAAGTTGAAATAGTGAAAAATGCATTAAGGTATAAAGTTTGATCCAAACTCATAGATTGGCCTGAATATCAGTACTGTCTAATCTTTATTATTAACATCCAAAAACTAAGGGAAATTAGCTTTACTAACATTTAGCAAACATAAGATATCGTCACATCAGACCATGCACTTCACGAGATTAAATCTTTTATGGATGGATAAGTGAAGCCAAGTGTTCTTAATTAAAAGGCTAATCGAACCAGTCCAACATTCAAAGGATACTTTGCAGTAGATCCGTCGATTTTGATTTGAATTTGAAAAATTCAATCAACCTATCAAAACTTAAATCTGACTCAATTTAATTTCATAAAAAAATAATAACTTAAACCAAAAAAAAATTTTAAAATTTAAAAAACTAAAATGACCCAATGTGAATTAACTCGATCCATTTGATGGATAAGTTTACTTACTAGACATGGAATTTGTTATATGCACCTTAATCATGATTTTTCTATCGATAAAACATTTGATAGGTTTACAGTTGTTCAGTAACTCTAAGTAGAATAGGCTCTTAATTTACATTTATCAAGTTTATGGACATTCATGACATGAATTATACGAACACAATGAGGCACTAAAAATAAAATGAATACAAGAACGTTTTAAAATTTATATAATATGAATTATTAATGTGAAAAAATTGATATTAATATATATGTAGCAACTTAAATATAATCATTACACGAAAAATAATACAAATGCAATAAAAATAGATCTTTTTATGCATAAATGGAAAAGTTAAACTTGTCTTTGGATTGATTCAAGTTAGGCTTGAATTTTGGATGACTTCTTTTGGTTTACACATAATTTGACCTGCAAATAAATTTAATTTGCAAAAAAAAAAAAAAAACAGAAGTAGTTCAAGGACAACAAGACAAGCGTTCTTACCTACCTTATTGTTAGATTTGCAAAATAGACCTAAAAGGAAAGTTAAAACTTGGCATTTTTAGCAGTGTAGACTTTTAACCAAGTAGGATATTATAGTTGTGGAACGATTAAAAAAGCAGCCATGTGTGTTACATGGATTATATACATGTATGTATATATCTCAAATTATGTGCATATATGACTATGTCCTGTTTGCTATAGTTACATAATAGATGGCTATTTTTCATGTTTTAATATGAGAAGCTTTTATTTCATTTGCAATAAAAATTGAAAAGCCATAAATCTTTTACTTTAATCAAATATTATTTGTGAGAGAAATAACGAAAGAGCGCCTGTAGCTCAGTGGATAGAGCGTCTGTTTCCTAAGCAGAAGGTCGTAGGTTCGACCCCTACCCGGCGCGATATTTTTAAAAGTCCATTTTTTAATTTCCGCATTAGGCCCAATAAACCCAAAAGTGGCCCAACCATCTCACTTGGACCCATAACCATCCAAAACTTTCAAACGCCAACCTCGGAGCTCGAAATCTCCTCTTGTCCAATGGTGCCACCGTCGCTGTCCTACTCAAATCCGACTTTGCCAAATACAATAAAAAAATAATTGATATATGATAAATACATATGATATGATTAATAATACAAATATTTAAATTCATTAAATTATATAACTGAAATTATTAATATATTAAAATATATAAAAATTAATATTATTATAAACACTTGAAATGATAGGAATATGATATAAATATATAGGTTATCACATTTATAACTAAGTTGAGGATTTGTTTTTCATATTTTATACAATAAATGTAACAAAAACAGTCAGAATCTGCTAGTTACCACTTGCCAGCAGCAAAAGTTTACATAGTTGAGGACCATTAAAAGGAAAAGTGATTAACGGGTTAGTAGCTTGATTCAAAAAGGAGAAAGTTCTCGAGAATAAGATGAAAAAGCAAGTGTAAGAATCCGAGTCCCCTTCACTTGCCCTACAACTCGAAATTGCAAAGATTTAATTAGCAATCTTAGTTGTATTAAATGTCCTTTATATAGCATATGTTGTTGGAAAATTTTAAGCAGAAACGTATTTACCCTAAAATTCACACGGATTTAATTCATACACGCAAGAAATAATATTCAAGGTGGTTTGATTTTCATTACTTATATTCAAGGATAAGAGAGCACTATAATATGGGGATTATAAAGATTATAAAACACCTAAGAAACAAACAGAGCCCTAAGTTTAAACACATAGATCATTGTCTATCCCATTAATCGTATGTTTCATCAAACAATTTCCTCACATCTGCACAAACTCATCTCTTATAATGAGATTTAAAAAGATTTTGACTCTCACAATTTTAAAGGTCAACAGTTGCTTTATATTAATAAAGCCTATTACTGGATAACCAAAAATTCTTGCTCACTAAAACTTATTTTCTAATAAGAATATTTGCCCGTTAAATTAACTTAACTACCAAGTAATTTCAAACAAGCTGAATTTTACTACCATCCAAATTAATTTCAAATTTGAATTTGGGTTAAATATGTCCTAAACTATTTGCTTGGTATATTATATAAGGATTGTATTTGATGCGTTAGGAGTAAACCTATTCAAAGGTTAGGCTATTCACTTAACCCAAAAGGTTTGTTCGATCTTTAATAGGATTTGGATAAAAATATTGCATTCGAAAAATAGGTTTAGACAACAAAAATGAAATTCATTTAAAAAATAAACCAGACTTTGGACAAAAAATTTTAAACATGAACCTAGCCCCAATAGGTTTTTTTTTTTAATTATGAAATTTATATGAAGCAACTTTAATTAAAACATCATGTCGGATATAATTATCAATTTGACTTTTAACTCTTAAATACTAAAAAAATAATTGTAGTACGTATACTTAATTGGAATGAAATAGACAATGAATATAATAGCTATCCGAAAGG
>JAQSVH010186849.1:4458-18452 GCA_029448705.1 Adansonia digitata | reverse complement strand
TAACAAAATGTTTATCACATAAATGACAATAAATATAATTTAATAAGATAATTAATAGGTTAAAATCCATTTAAAGCGATTTTGAATAATTATAAATGACACAGATAAGTTATTATGAATGGATAAAACAATATCTATCACGTTTTTTTTTTCTTGTGTATAATGATTAGTTCATGAAATTCAATTTTTTTAACAAAACTCTAAAAATAAAGGATTTGCTTTATTTCATGATGATTTGATTGGTTAATTTTTCATCTTTGATTAAGTATTTTTATTAATTTTATTTAAAATTTATAATTTTTTTTAAAAAAACGCGTTCATAGATACGATTTGATTTGTTAATTACACCAACGCATTATCTAAATGAAGGGATAATAATAAAACTTCGAATCATCCACCGATATCAAAACTCTTTACAATTTTTTTTATGCGTATATATCATTATCAGAAAAAGAAAATTATGACTATCAATCTTTAAAATGATTTTGAACCAACGATAAACTTTATATTATATAATATGAAATTAAAAAATTTTATGCATTTTAAATTTTCACTCATAAATTTATGTAATCAATTTAATGATAATAAATTGTGCAAATTCATATTACTAGTACTACTATGTTTTTGAACATGAAAAAAAATAATTGAAAAAAATTATAAAATGTAAAAGAAAGTGATAAATATTATATTTAATAATATATAGTTTTTTTTACTATATATTAATGCAATTCATAAATGTCACAAGGAATTAATGCTTAGTTGTTATACAATAAATTTAGGTAGAAAATGAAATTATTATTAACTTTTAAACTTTTTTTTAACTATTCTTTGATCGAGTTGGTATTACTAAATTGGATAAAAAAATTTATAGTAATTATTTTAAAAGTGAATAAATAATTATTTTTAAGTGAAAAAGATGTAAATATCTTTAATTTGTAATTATTAAAATATCATTTGTCGATGCTCTCTTTGAAGGAGTCAAGGGTTTGACAAAGGTGTGGCCTATGGTACAAAATAAGTAGAAGGGTGCCGCAGTCAAGGTTTCGACGTACTCTCTGATGATTAAGTCAATCCAAAAAAGATTAAAAAGAAAATAATCCTTTTACTTGGGGTTTGTTTACCTTTTTATAGATGCTATTAGTAGAACATATTGTCAGATGATGCAACTGGAGGACGAATAGCATCGAATTATCATATCTTGTAGCCGGACTTGTCAATCTGCCATTATTCAGAGAGATGTATCAAATTTGAGATCATGTTGTTGTTGGATGGTTATATCAATATCTTATCATATTTTGACGATCAATGAATTATTCGATCATCCTTTTGATTAAAGTGAATATTCGAATAATGGTGTAGATTGCTGATCGTCCGAATTATATAACATCATGATTTTATTTTATTTTATTTTTTTATCATTTCTCAATGGTGTTGATATAATACAATTCAATAAAAATAATTTAAATTTTCATTAATTAAATATAAATTTGATCTGAATTATACCTTTAACTTAAAAAGACTACATCCAAGATTACTAAATGGCTAGACTCCTATAAAATCGGTTTAATTTAATAAATCAAATAAATTCAAAAATCAATCGAACCGAATTTAACATGAATGAAAAATAAAACTAACGGCATCCAAATAAATCAGTTCAATTATTTCGATTTTTTTAATCGTATGGATTTAGGTTGAACGTATCTACTCGGTCATAAATGGAGCCGGTTAACCAGTCGGTATCAAACGTCAAAACGAGGTCGTTTTTTAGATATTTATAGAAAAGTGCAAACTCCGGCAAATAAACATTAATCATTAACTAAAAATCTAAATATAAAGTCTCAAAATCAGGAATCAGCGTCTACTTTTTGTCAACTTTAGAAGTTGTACGTACTCTCGTTTCGTGGCTTTTAGATGTAATTTTCACCGAAACGGAGGGTATATTTATCGCTCAGTTCGCCTACCTCTCCGTTTATATATTGCTCCCCTTCTCAGCAGAATCTCCTGTTCCTCTCCACCGTTCGGTATCTCATTTCTTTTTAATAATTTATTTATTTTTCTAAAATAATTAATGGAAATAATAAAAACGGAGCCTAATTAAAATCTTTCAATACTTGTTTTTCGATAGATCCAATAAGGCTTCAGTTTTCCTCAGCTAATCCAGGTGAAAATTCTAGACCGATAAAGAATTATTTTGTTGTTGGTATTAGATCTTTTTCGTTTGCATTTTAGTATCTGATTTTGCATGCAATGATTTTAATCGTCATTTTATTTTTTTTATTTATTTCAAAATCCTATTTATTTTGTAGTTCTTGTTCGATCAAATTAACAGATCAAGCCGTTTTAAGCCAATTCTGTTATTAATGTTTCAATGTTTCGTTGATGCATGTTGCGTTTTATAAGATTTAATGATGAATTTTTGGTTGTTTTGAAGTTGCGATGAATCCGATGTTACAGATCCGGATTTTTTTTTTATTTTGAATTCTGTTATTTGGAGTTTATTAATGTTTTCGGTTGTTTATTAAGTTAATGATGTTGAAAGTGAAAGTGTTTGGTTATTTTTGATGTAGATCTTAGCTATTCAGAATGGCGGCATCAACCGCTGGGGGTACAGGATGGTACAAAGGGAAAGTCAAAGCAGTTCAATCGGGAGATTGCTTGGTAGTAACGGCCATGTCCAGTAACAGGCTTGGACCTCCACCTGAGAAAACCATTACCTTGGCGTCTCTCATTGCTCCTAGACTGGTAAAGCTCACTTGAATATGTTTTTGCCTTTGGCTGCGATCGCTTTTGAATTTAATGATTTGCATGATTGTTTGGCGTATTCTTTTTGATCAATTTAGTACTTGCTTGGATCATGATTTTGTTGAATAAGGGTTACTTTCTACAGTTTTTAATTTTTTAGTTTTTTGTTTGTACAATTGCCAAGGCCTAAGATAAAAATTTTTGGCGGATGTTGTTTTAGTCAGACTTCCCGTTGAAGCTTTTGTGTCTTTTTTTTCCTCTTATCTTATTAATTAATAGGCCCGTAGAAGTGGTGTCGATGAGCCATTTGCCTGGGATAGCAGAGAATTTTTGAGGAAGCTCTGCATAGGAAAGGTGCTGCTCCTTTCGAATTTTTCTAGTCATTGTTATTATAGAGGACATCGGGTTATTTAGAATAATAATGATCTTAATTAGTCTATTATTCACTCAGGAAGTCACTTTCAGAGTTGAATATGCAGTACCAAGCATAGGCCGAGAATTTGGCTCTGTTTACCTTGGTGACAAAAATGTTGCAATGTTGGTTGTCTCTGAAGGTTGGGCAAAGGTAATGTGCTTTTCAGTTTGTCACAATACTGAGGAATTTCTTTCTTTCTTTTTCTTTTGTATTTACTTTAACTGAGCCAGGTTTGCACAGGTTAGGGAGCAAGGGCAGCAGAAAGGGGAAGCAAGTCCTTATCTTGCTGAATTGCTTCGTCTTGAAGAACAAGCCAAACAACAAGGTCTGGGTCGATGGAGCAAGGTAATCGCTTCCCCCTTTGTAACAATTCATTTATAAATCTGAATGTCTTACTGATCTAGCAAAGAATAGTTTTTAAATGATTAAGGTAATTGTGGTTGTAGGTACTTGGTGCTGCTGAGGCTTCTATCCGGAATTTACCTCCATCTGCCATTGGTGACCCTAGTAACTTGGATGCCATGGGTCTTCTAGCTGCAAATAAGGGCAGGTCAATGGAAGCTATTGTTGAGCAGGTTCGTGACGGTAGTACTGTTCGAGTGTATTTGCTTCCAGATTTTCAGTTTGTGCAAGTATTTGTTGCTGGTATCCAGGTACAGGTTCTAAATTTTCGTTCATTTTGTTATTTTTCATTCACCATATGAGTTAGTCTTTTAAAATATCTATAATTTTTCCTGTTTATCTTAGGCCCCATCAATGGGTAGAAGGGCTGCTGCAGAAACTGTTGTTGAAACGGATTTGACCTCTGATGAACAAAATGGAGATGTCTCACCTGAGCCACGGGCTCCCTTAACATCTGCACAGAGGCTTACTGCCTCATCAGCAGCTTCTGTCGAAGTTTCGCCTGATCCCTTTGCTGCAGAAGCTAAATATTTTACAGAAGTTCGCTGTTTGAACAGAGATGTGAGTGAATGAATACTTTAAATTGACTTGTGTGCATGCATTTTGTATGGATACTTTAAATTCAAGGTTAATTTTGTAGGTACGCATTGTCCTTGAAGGTGTTGACAAATTCAGCAATTTGATTGGATCAGTTTATTATCCTGAAGGTGAAACGGCAAAAGACCTCGCTTTGGAGCTTGTGGAAAATGTATGTTCTTGGATTTTTTTTTTTGATGCATCTCAGCCTAACATATGGTTTAATCAATGATGGCAATGCTGCATTATTATGTTTATACTTGATTTGAAGTTTGCTGTTCTGTTTTTGCTTGTTAAATTTTTATACCCTCAAAAAATTAGTTTCTTCTTGATAATAATATGACAAATTTTCCTTTTAAGAGAATTTTGTACGATTGAATAATCTTTAAAAGGTCAACTTAATTTGTTAAAAGATTTTTTATGTGTGCAAATGATGTTGGAGCCACACCTTAATCCTGTTTGTGTAAGAAACTTCATGATTTTCGTGTCTTTTCTCTCATTTTGTATACCATTTTTTGTTGGTAAAAGTAGCATTCCTCCCTTAAATGCAGATCTTTTAGAAGGCTGGTTTCTTGTGTAACTTTAACCTGTAATTTCCATTCTCTTAAACAAATATTGTCACTGCTTGTTCAATGCTTTGCTTTGGATCTCTAGCTTACCTTCTCTTTCCTAAACCACTATGCGAACTTGATAGCCTCAAGTTTGTGTTCCATTTGTGCCTATATTATAATTTTTTTATGTAATTGCAACCAGTTTTAGGTGCTATATCATGTAAAGCATTGGGTTTATAATCAACTAAACCCTTTCTTTGCTTAGAAGGCTTCTTTTCATGCCTATGTTTTTTTAAAACATCCTTCTTTTCTTGAACTTGTGTTCATTTACTCAGAATTCTCTCTGGCTCCTTTCCCATCTATCTTCTCTCAGTCTAACCATTTCTTATCAAAATAAAGGGTCTAGCGAAATATGTTGAATGGAGTGCCAATATGATGGAAGATGACGCCAAGCGGCGGTTAAAGGCTGCAGAGCTTCAAGCTAAGAAGACTCGATTGAGGATCTGGACAAACTATGTACCCCCAGCTACAAACTCGAAGGCAATTCATGATCAAAACTTCACAGGAAAGGTAATAGCAACAATATTTTATAATTAAATTTTCGTGTTGTCTTGTAAGACCGATATCTGGTTCTTGGTTTCTATAACTAGTTATAATAGTATGGATTTTTCACAGGTTGTGGAGGTTGTTAGTGGGGACTGCATTATTGTGGCTGATGATGCTGTCCCATATGGCAGTCCTCTTGCAGAACGCCGAGTCAATCTTTCAAGCATTAGATGTCCGAAAATGGGCAATCCTCGTAGGGATGAAAAGCCAGCTGCTTATGCCCGGGAAGCGAGGGAGTTTTTAAGAACACGCCTTATTGGAAAACAGGTTGGAATTCCATTTCTTTAAAATCTTATTTTGGTAGTCTCTTAGGAACCTTTGTTTATAATGTGTCAAAATATGTTTGTCAGGTGAATGTACAAATGGAATATTCCAGGAAGGTTACCATGGCTGATGGAGCTGTGGTTGCTGCTGCACCTGATTCAAGGGTAATGGATTTTGGCTCTGTCTTCCTTGTGTCCCCTGTTAAGGGTGATGTTGATGACGCTTCTGCAACTGCCCCATCAACAGCTGGTAGCCAACAGCCTGGCTTGAATGTCGCCGAGCTGGTGGTTGGACGTGGCTTTGGCACAGTGATAAGGCATAGGGATTTTGAGGAAAGATCAAACTATTATGATGCCCTTTTGGCTGCTGAATCGCGTGCTATTTCTGGGAAGAAAGGAATTCACTCCGCCAAGGATCCTCCCGTCATGCACATAACCGACCTTACAGCAGTCAGCAATCTGTCCTTTATTTTAATTATTTTCTTGCTGTTAGGTTTCCATTTCTTATCTGAATTCTAATTTACATATACCATTTTGTCTACTCACAGGCATCTGCCAAGAGAGCTAGAGACTTCATGCCGTTTCTGCATCGGGGCAAGAAGGTTCCAGCTGTTGTTGAATATGTCCTCAGTGGTCATCGTTTTAAGTTGTTGATCCCCAAGGAAACTTGTAGCATTGCCTTTTCATTTTCCGGTGTCAGATGTCCTGGTCGTGATGAGCCCTATTCAGAAGAAGCCATAGCACTGATGAGACGAAAGATCATGCAGAGAGACGTGGAGGTATAAGTCTCTCTTTGAACAGCTTGTCTGCTATTTAGTTGTTTTCCTTTTTACAAATGTATATTTTTCTACATAGATTGAAGTGGAAACTTGCGATAGAACTGGGACATTTTTGGGGTCTTTGTGGGAGTCGAGAACAAATATGGCGGTGACACTCCTTGAGGCTGGCCTGGCAAAGCTACAAACTTCATTTGGTGCTGACAGAATTCCTGATGCTCATCTTCTTGAACAGGCTGAGCAATCTGCCAAGAGGCAGAAACTAAAAGTAAGGAGCATTACATATCGTTTATCACAATTGTTCTTTTGGTAATGTTAGTTGTAATTTATTTGCTTTATTTATCTTTAAATTTTTATTTCTAGATATGGGAGAACTATGTTGAAGGAGAGGAAGTATCCAATGGACCAGCCACTGTTGATAACAAACAAAAAGAACAGCTAAAGGTGCTTTAGGAACGCAACTAAATAATCCTATCTATCTGACTGTCTCATGAACTGGTGAATTACTTTTCTCGTTATTTTCAGGTTGTTGTTACAGAAGTATTAGATGGTGGAAAATTTTATGTCCAGACGGTGGGAGATCAAAGATTATCATCTATTCAAAAACAGCTTGCATCTTTAAATATTCAAGAAGCTCCTGTGATTGGTGCTTTTAATCCTAAGAAGGGTGACGTTGTCCTTGCTCTGTTTAGTATGGATAATTCCTGGAATCGTGCACTGGTTAGTTCCACATATTTTATGTTGAATCCTTACAGCTTTTTATTTTTATTTTTTATATGATAAATTTGATGTTAAAAGAGTCTTGTGGCAGCTGGGTGGGTTCTTATTGTGCTTCTTGGGAAATGATCACTTAATGCCAGTTGACTTCCCTTTTATTTACGAATTCATCTTGGTTTGACTTGTGAAGATCGTCAATGCACCTCGAGGAGGAGTTGAATCTCCGAAGGACAAGTTTGAAGTGTTTTATCTTGATTACGGGAATCAAGAGGAGGTTCCATACAGTCAATTACGGCCTCTTGGTTCTTCACTATCAGCGACTCCTGGGCTTGCTCAGTTATGCAGTCTTGCATTCCTTAAAGTTCCAACCCTCGATGATGAATTTGGTACCGAGGCTGCCCAGTTTTTGAGTGAGCAGACATTAGGTAGCTCATTGCAGTTTACGGCAACGATAGAGGAAAGGAATACGTCTGGCGGGAAAATCAAGGGACAGGGAACTGGTACCGTTCTCATTGTAACTCTCCATGCTGAGGACTCCGAACTAAGTGTTAATAATGCAATGCTCCAGGTTTGAACAATAACTCTTTTTATTCTATAGAAGTAACCCCTCTACCTTGATATGCAGTTAAATACTCCATTTTATGGTATTATATTATCTCGGCTGTGGAAAACCTTTTTATTTCATAGATTGAAGGCAACATTTACGTGTAATTTCGCTGAATGGGCACTTTTTTTTTTCTTTTCCAGGAGGGACTTGCTAGGTTGGAGAAAAGGAAGAGATGGGAATCAAAGGACAGAGAAGCTCTGCTTGATGAATTAGAGAACTTTCAGAAGGAGGCGAAAACTGCTCGGCGTGGAATTTGGCAGTACGGAGATGTGGATTCGGATGATGACGACGATACACTTCCACCTTTTGCAGCTGCTAAGAAAACCGGTGGTAAGCGATAGAATATCTCTTTTGGTAAAAACCAAAACCCACTCGGAGTTTTAATCCAAATGAGGTCTAATTTATAGGTGTTTAATCATTCTCATTTGAGGAGTTTAAGGGGAAAAAAAAAAAAGAATTCTCAACCTAAACTTTGCTTTAAATTTTGGCTTTTTTTATTTCTCTTTTATTTGATCTTTTTGTTTTAAATTTTCTTAGTGAGGGAACATTTTTTTTAATACATGTTTAAATAAGGGGAACGGTAGCATTTCTGTTCTGTTTCCATGTGGGTGACATTAGAATAGAAGTTTTAAAGTATTTCTTTTTGGATATTTTTATCTTATGAAATGAAAATTTCCTCTTTTCTTTTTTTTTTTGGTTTAAAAAAATATTTTTATATTATGGTATGTATCCTTGCTATTAATTTAATAATTGCTTAACCAATTTCTCCCATTTGTAAAACATTTGCCACCTCACCAAAATAACGTGACAAACTAATGGTTTAAATCGGTTTACAGTCTTTATTTATTGTAGAATAGAGTAAAAGTTACTTACTAGTATAGCACAATTTTGTATGTATTTTTCATTCGTGATTTTAAAGAAAATATTGTACTACTCATCTTTCCAATGAACAGTCTAACGGTTAAAGGAAAATTCATGCAACCTGTCACTTGATGCATTCATTGGAATAGGAGAGTTTCTAATATGTTATATATTTTTATGTTCTTTTTTACGTATATGTCACGATGGAGCAAGGCTGAGCATCCTAAATCCAATCCTTGCCCCTTTTATTTAAGTTGACCTTACCTGTTTGAGCAACGAAATCGATCTTTAATTTCCGTTTTTTTTACCAAATTGCCATCCTTAGTTAGTAATTATACTTCATTTTCAACGCAGGAAAAAAAAATTTAGTACCAACCAATTAACAAGGATGGAACATGACGAAAAATTCCTTTTTTGGAATATAATGACCACTACTTTTACTCCTATCACGAAATCTTCCAGATTGATTTTTCATTCTTGCCCTATTTTAATGGGAGGAAATTGATAAGAATACACCAAAAGTACAACAAAATTCCGACATGTTCTTTCTAGGCATTCATTGGCTCCATTGGGTGAATAAGTCATGGTCTAAGTTAAAAAAAATAAAAAAAAAAGTGATAACCAAGCTTTAGCACAGCATGTGATAAATTTCCCAAGTCCTCAAACCTCCGTCTTACTTGATTTTTTGCTCCAAGAAAACAGCTAAAGAGCCGAAATTTGACCGAAGTGAAACTGATAATCACCAGCCACTCTCTTTCTATGACCTTTGTTTTGTTTCTTTTTAAGTGTCACGCCTTCGGCGACGTGCAGCAGTAGCAGTTTCTTCTTTCTCTTCCTCTTCAGCCTTTTCTCCACTGCTTCCCTCATCATTTGGTGTCTCAGCAACCTCTGGTTTCTTCTCTACTCTTGGCTGCACGCAGTTAATAAATCCAATGGAGTAAGACAAACAGCAGCAGAAGACACAACAGCCACATGCTGACAAGCTATGGTGTGGCCAAGTTTTTCCATGTATTTGAGGGGTAATTAAAGTGTTATATCCTTCTACTCAAATCTAAATATGTGTCGGACATGGATATTAAAAAAATAAATAAAAGTTGGAACACTAAAGCTGATAAGGGTTTAAAAACCTTACTTTCTTCTTCCCGCCAAATATGACCTTGAACAATACTGTGAGTACAACCACCACAATAGAGACTAGGACTCCGATGGTGAGGTTTGGTTGTTTCTCGGCCTTTTCAATGAGGTCCTAGAAGAAAAACTCGAAATTTTCAGATGAAATAACCCCAATGAATTATTATTCGCATATGAAAGAGCATGTTTCGAGAACTTACGAGAATTTGAAGCTTGTATTCGCTTAAGAAAGGAATATCAGCGGCTTTGTATAGGACATCAAAGACCTTCTTCTGCAGGAGAGATATTAACTACTTTAAGTTAATATGGTATAAGATTGAATAAGAATAGCAATGGCAAGTAAGCTTGACAGTGCATTACCTGAAAGCCCGCAAGCTGGTCGTCCAAACCAGCAGCTTCATCCTCAGCCTTCTGTTTTTCCTTCTCAACCTCAAACTTTGGCTTCCATGTAGTCTCCCGATATGACTCGGCAGCTTTTTCATTTTTGGCTATCAAAATATTGTCAAACAATATACCATCTTGCATTGTCCAAATCTCAATACCAATGGCAGCGATAGGCTCGAAGTCAGGCTTTTCAAGATCAAAGTAGTTGGGGTTTGGAATCTCCTGAGGCTTCCAAATACCCTTGTAATTGGGGTTGTCAATTAGTGGGGGAGACCATTTTCCCTTGTAAGCTGGATTGCTCTTCATTGGCCTCTTCCATTCTCCACAGCCAGGGGCTGTCTCACATTTTGGGTTATCGATTTTTGGGGCTTCCCACTCACCATCCTCTTCATCATCCCAATCTTCTGGCTTGGTTGCCTCAGGATCATCAATCTCCTCGGGTTCATCATCTAGCCATCCTTCCGGTTTCACAGCCTCCTCATCTTCAATTTCCATCGGTGCATCCTCGTCCCAATCATCTGGCTTCACAGCATTTGGATCAGGAATTTTTGCTCTCTCATCCCAGTCCTCAGGTTTCTTATCATCAGGATCGGGAATTGTCTTGGCGGGGATAAGTGGAGGCTCGAAATCTTCAGCTGAGAGGAAGTTTGCCTTCTTCTTCTCCTCTCCATCAATCAGAATTCGAACCTCATTGTCAGGTTTCAAGATGGCAGTGTACACATGAGTAAATTTGTCAGATGGGACGGAGGGTGGGTATTTAAGATGGTGTTCGACGAATTCCCCACTTTTAGGATTCTTATGCTTCAGGATGAAGTGCACTTTGTTTGTGGCACCACATTTGTCAGGCCCAAACATTATAGAGTAAGGGGATTCATTGTCGAATTCCTTAGGTTTCCACCCAGCCTCCTGAGGACGAAGGTATTTCAGATATGCACCACCGCATTCAAGTCCATTCTGGAGGCGAGTCTCAAATTGAAGCACAGTGATCCCATCCTTGAGATCCACTGGCTCATCAAATTGTTTCACTATCGCATACTTCCGTGCCTTCTCACTCACAAGAAGCCCATAGTCATCATGGCCTTCGCTCTTCGAATGCTTCCATACACCTGCAACCCCAAAACCACATCAATATATATTTATATTATATTCTTCAGTTCACTAACTCATCTAATAGGCCTATGGAATTCATTTTCATATGCCAATCAAAAAAAAGAAAAATAACTTATCCATATCACACAGTATACTTCTACAATTATCAAGACAACCTCAAACTTCAGCATCTCAGATTTGAAGTTACATTGTGTGCAAGTGAAGAATGAGGTGCATTAATGGCAAAAGAAACAAAAAGTTCACAAAATTCTAGGGCAGCTAATTCCACATCAGAAGATTGATATAAAGAAAAAAAAAAAGGGAAAAAAAAACCGTAAAATGTATTGAAGAGATTAATTTCCAATGATTGAACTAAATAAGATCATCAAAATTTCTAATCCATCACAATGTAAGCAAAGCAATGACCTTGGATACTAAAGATCATTATCTCACATCAGATCAGGTATTGACGAAATGTTCCACTGAGGAGATCCACAAATAGGAATTAAATTTAAAAAAAAAAAACCTCACCTTTATAATCATCTTTATCAGAAACGACCCATCGCCCATCAAATGACTCTTCAAATGAATCATAAAATACCTGAAAATTAAAAAAATATATCATTTTCCATTTTCACAAATTAAAATTTCTTAGTAATTCGTGGTTAATTTTTTTTTTCTAAATTACCGTAGCATCGTCAGCGGCGAAGCAGAGGAGCTGCAATGACGCGAAAGCTAAGAGGAGAAGAAGAGCGAAACGCCCCATCATCATCACCAATCGAAGAACCCTGATGATTGAAAACTTTGTTTTTGTAAATTTGATTTTCAGATCTGAATCTAAATCTAAATCGAAAGTTTGTCGTGAAATTTTATAGTTCTTCGCAACACAGGTCGTCGACTTGTGTCGGCCAATGATATTACGTGCCACGTGAAATTAACCAATAGATTATCGCCACGTAATCAAATCAGCAAATTGCATATGTACGAGGTTAGTGTACGGCTCTTTTAGTTGACTATTATTTCTTTACTTAATCGCTTCACCGGGCTTGACCCAGTATAAAAGAGGAAAATTGTTCGGGTCATAGCCCATTGCTCTTGGTTGCCCAAAGATACGTACATATATATATATATTCAAAGCACGAATTTAAATAGGGATTTTAAAAGTGATACTACTATCTTTAGTAAATATAATCGAGTTAAGTTGAACTCGTACAAGAAGAAACTCAAGCTCAACTTGAGCTCGACAGAGTTTTCATTTTAAAGTTTCTTTCGAAATAAGAATTGAATTATTTGAGTTCGATAAATTAAATTTATTTTTTCAGTTTAAACTCTTTACATGACTTCGAACTTAATTATTTATGCTTGAGCTTAAATTTAAAATGAAAATTTTTAATACTCAGTAAAATGAAAACATAAATTAAAATTTTAAAAAAACGCAATTAAGTTTGTAAGTTATTTCAATCAAACATTAGGATATTTAAATTTGGTTCGAACGATAGCTCAAGCTGCTTGAGTTAACTCTACAATTCCAAGTTGAATTAAAGTTTTTTTCGAGTTAAATTTAAGTAATTTTAAAACATAGATATCTCATTTATACCTTAGTTGTTATTTTGTGATTTTTAACTCCCTCATTCATTAATATTAATTGTCAATATTAATGACTATGACAACATCTATTACGTGCATAAGTGTAATTTTAAATCCAGAACTCAATTGTCACAGCAGGGAGCTCTATGGCAATGAAATCTTCAAGAAACGAAAGGGCAGTAATATGCCACCCAAAAAATTGGCCTTTAACAATCTCAAGGGCTGCGAAAAACTCCGCTCTAAGGATATCAAGAACATTTCTCCAGCCATAAAACAGACATCACCTCCTAAACTGTAACGTATGTTACACGAACGGAGTTCTCTCTTTTTTTTTTTTTTAAGTATTTGTATTCGATATTTTGATACATATTTAAATTAATATAAGATATAATTCTTTAAATATATAAAAAAAACTTTAATGAAATTGAATATTTTCGTATTGAATACGTATTTTTATCTATCACTCAATAAGGGTAATATAGATTGTAACTACTGTTGGCGAGTATGTCAAAGTTGGGTTTTCGCTGCCATGTCTGGCTCCGAAACTTTTCCAGGTTATTTTCCATGTTTGTTTGATGTAATTAAAGTAAGTATTGTAGGAAAGGTCAACCACATATGAAGACAAACTAACCATTTCGGAAAAGGATCCCTCTTTTGTCCTCAATTTCATTTGGAATTTGCAGGGTCCGCAACTCCCCTTTTAACCTTTCGGAAGTGCAGCAAATTATAGTACTTAGTTCTTGAAGAATTGCCAGCAGCTAGCTTGATTAATACTGTCCTTGATGCTTTTACCGAAGATTAAACTTTGATGTAGAACGTCACATTCCTTACAGATTGTGAAACGACATCGTTACCCTAAGTAACAATAGCTTTCATCAGACAAATTACTCAGACAAATTCCTATGCATGCTCCAATCAAGGGATATTGGAAGCCTTTGAGGAAAACTGGAACCTTCTCCGGTCTCTTCAAAAACTACTCGATAAATTCCTATGCATGCTCATTTACTTATGTCTATCATAACCTCCAGTGGGTTTGTATAGAGATGATTGCCCCTGTTTTCTTTGAAAATGATGTCAAAGCCTACCATCGATTTAAATAACAGTCACAATGTGACATTGTGATTACTATTTTACAGTTTTTATTCTTTCTACTATTAATATTTTCGATTGATATTTATCGTAATTACCTGTGTTAATATTCCTTATGTCTGTGACCACAATAAACTTAACATGAATGGGAATGCATTCCTGACTACAATTTAAATCCATGCATGTAACAACATCAAC
>JAQSVH010186780.1:3646-18460 GCA_029448705.1 Adansonia digitata | reverse complement strand
GGAAATTGGGTATTAAAATGGGCTTGGTAGGCCTTTAGGGAATGAAATGGGCTTAATGAAAAATCAAGAATGGGCTTTGCAGAATTATTGGGCTCATTGGGCTTAGTCGTAGAATTTAATTTAATTTTTTTAAGGGTTGGACGAAATTAAGTGTCTACACCATTGATATCCAAAAAGTTCAAGATATTTATGCTCTAGCGATATATGGCTTGATCATATTTTCAAAAGCATTAGGCTGCGTTGAAACTATGGTAGCAGATCTTTTCCTGATAGTGCCATAATATCAATCCCACACCGGCCATCATTACTAAAATTATTGAAGCTCTCAGTTTTTGTAAGAAAATGGATATAGGTCACTTCATCGGATGCGCGCCACTTTTTTACATTTGACTTGTTAGTGTCTAAAAAAAAAAGAGGATGTCATACACCTTCTTACCTAACTTCAACCCAATCTCTAAGGTCTTTAAGAAGGAATGGCCCCAAGATAAGTCCACAGAGCAATGGACCCAGAAATTTTGAAACTTCAATCGAGAAGAGGTGACATAGAAAGCCTTTTGGTTTTCACCATAAACAGTTGTATAGCTATCCGAAGGTAACAGTTGTCTATCACTCATGGGATTATGAAAAAGCACTAGTTGTGCACCCATCCTAGTCATATGATAGTTTTAGTGTCAACAAATTTTTTTTTTTTTGTCTAAGACCTTGAGCAATGGCATTTGAATTATGGTGAGCCTGATTACAAGTTAAAAGTTCAGCTAGCTTTCCATGCTTAGAGACAAAGCCATTGCATAGAGAGGTATTGGAGAGGGAGTAGTATGACCTTTACATCAATGACTCCTTACCTTTGTTTGCTTTTAGAACATCATAAGTATTAGGTGATGGATTTTCTTTTGAGATCAAATTGTTTAGTTAGAAGTCCAAATAAGTAAAGACAACCTTCGCCAAGGAAATCATGCATTTAAAGGAGGAAAAGAGTTAATTAGAAATGGACCTCTACCTCCATGATGGTGAGGTGAAATGGACTCTTAAAGAGAAAAACCACTTCAAGGAAGATCTTAAAAGTTTAAGGAAAAACTATGTGGCTCTTAGTAAAGCAAGCGGTCTTGGTGCCTTGGTAAATCATCAGTTGAGTAAGAGGCAGAAATTGCCACCTCAAGAAAAAAACTACGTCAATGTAAAGAAGAAGCCAAGGCCAATAAGAAAAAGCTTATTAGAACCCACCCTTACATTAACTTACCGAAGAAAAATAGATGGCTAAAAGCTTGAGTCTATGATTCTTGAGCAAATAGGTTACGAATGAGACTCTGACACTTAAAATTTAAGATGTAGAGCATTATCTTCAAGCTTACCAAGGCCAGGTTAATGAATTAATGAGAGCCTTCAAATAACGCGAGCAAGAATAGCTATAAGTGGTTGATCATGCATGCTAAAATTATTAAGACCATCATGCCATCCCACTGAGCAGATTCAAGTAGCCTAATTAGAGGCTGAGAACATGATTGCATAGCCTGATCTTTGACATGTGACATTTTGTCCATCGAAACCCATAACAAGAATTATTGTTTTTTATGGAACATGTAATCAAGCATTGTAATCGTGTCAAGTATTTTCGAATGTAATCAAGTGTAATTAGGATATTATGTTGCTTTAATGAAAAATGCTATTAATAAAGCTACTCTCTAAGTCCGATTGTCCTACTTGCATTTGCATGGCTAATCTAATTATTTTACAACTTTTATGCATTCATGTTAATTGTCATCTAATTACATACTCATCTTTATCTCATTAAACATGCTCACGACATATAACAAAAGTCTAATTCGACAATAATCTAAAATGAAAATGTTCTAAAACACAGAACCTATAGTTTGTCATGGGTATAACACACGCAATCATCGAAAAACGATTGAAAATGATCACCAAGCCTACATTGAGAGACTTGAACTCATGTATAAAGAGTCTCAAGTGCAATCAATCTATAAGAATGAAGGCTTAGATTATGGAATTGACTAAGCTATTGCCCAAGGCTTTGAAGGAAAAAGGGCAAATAAGAATAGTCGATGCGGTAAAAGAACTAACTAATCCCATGAGCAACTTGAATGGTGGTACTGAAGCCATCAATGCTCAAAAAGGGGCATTGCATGGATAGTATCCTCCGGTAGCAAATATCTTCATCAGCTCAACCATTCATTTAAATTAACCCTACAATAACATCTTATCTGGTCCAATGATTTTAAGGTGCCAGCTCTTTATCGGTGAGGCCTATAATCCCAGATCTTAAGAGCAATTAAAACAAGAAAAATAAAGATGTCCTCAAAAAATGATGAAGGCTTAGCCAAGTATTAGTCATTAGAAAAACGCATTCGAGCTATTGAAGGAAGTGACATTATTTGGGATTATAGATGCAAAATCTTTGAGACTAGAAAACCAATCTCGTTATCCTACCTAAATTCAAAGTACTAGATTTTAAAAAGTACAATGGGACTACAGATGCCATGGAACACTTTTACATGTACTACCATAAGATGGCCGAGTATGAAAAGAACGAAAAACTACTAATTCACTACTTTCAAGATAGTCTAACTAGGGCAACTATTGATGATACATAAGGCTTGATCCATAAGAATTTAGACATGGGTAGATTTTGCTTACACTTTCTTTGATCAAATAAGCGGGTGTCCAAATGGGTTTTGGATCATCTCTCCTTTATAAACATGGAAAAAAAAGCCTCTGAAAGCTTCAAGTAGTATGCTCAAGGTGGAAAGAGGAAACAACTCAAGTTTAGCCTTTTTTAACTAAGAAGGAGATAATAGTCACTTTATCAATTTTGTGAGCTTCTTACTATAAGAAGTTGATGGGATATACCATGAAAAATTTTACCGATATGGCTATATTGAGCTAAATAATTGGTAACGCTATAAAAAATTGTAAGATATCCATTTAGAGAATCATTCAAATCAGTTAAAAAGTCAACAACTAAGGGTAAAGAGAAAGAGGTTAATGTTATTAGTAAAAGTTTTACTAAATTCAATTGGAATCTACATCTAGCATAAGGTATATACTTCTTAAACATGTTGCAAATAAGTTTTAACCCCAACTCATTGATGCCATAACTAGTCTATTCTATCGGGATTATTCTAATAATGAGCTTTACTTCGAATCTTATTCACAGTCCAGAGCACATAATCTGACAATCCAAACAATATGAGATCTCCAAATAATCAACAAGCACCCTAAAAAGGGGAACACTTTGAGCCACTTTCTTACTCCTATAAAGAGATTTACTCTCGTATATTGGAAAGTCAGCCAGTGGCCACAAACACAAGATCATCTTCATACCCAAATAGTACAATGAAAATGTCTATTGTGAGTACAATGCTTAGGCACAAGGCCAGTCTATTGAAAATTGCACCTCATTTAAGAGAAATGTACAAGGTCTACTAGAAAAAAGTGTGATTAAGATTGAATAAAGGCTTGGACTTAACATTGGAGCCAATCTACTTCCAAACCATAGGGAGCCAAAAATGAATGTAACGATCAAAGGGAAAAGATGTTAGGTCAAAAAAAACATCAAAGAAATTAAAAGCTCGATAAGTAAGTTATGATAAGCTTTTGTAAAGGCAGAAATAGTGTTGAGTGTTGAAAACCAGAGTAAAAATAATGGTATAATGGACTAATTTGAAATTAAGTTCTACAAACAACAGAACTAGTGCAACTATTTATCTATTAATGCCATAGACGAGGAAAGACCTACCATTAACTGGGTTTCAAGTTGTTCTTCTCTTATGAACATGGAGAAAAGAGCTAACAAAAGCATCCGCAATATGCTTTGAGTTGGATAGAAGTGGCCGCCCAGATTCATCCTTTGCTGATAAAGAAAGAAATGATTGTTAGATTTATCGACAGATTATAAGTGCCTTATTATAAGAATGTAGTGAAAAAAATTCCAAAGAAATTTACAGATTTAGTCCTATTATGTAGAATAATTGATGAAACCAGAAAAAATGACTCGGATAAAAGAAATACCTTTAAGGGCAAAGAGGAAAAGAGAAGGCCAGACTATAATCGAAATCTAGTAATGAAGTCAGTCATCTCACACTTGTGCTGAGTTAGATGTGAGTAGAATGGCTATTGAAGAAGACTGCGAGGTTGTAAAAAACTTAGAGGAGGCTAGAACGCTGATGAATTTGGTTTGGCAAATCTTCATACAAGCAGGATTTGTTAATAGGGTCGAAAGGATGAAAAAGAAAGCCAATGACATTTGCAATTTCTATACCGTGTATGGTCATAATCTTTAAACATGAAAGGAGTTTTGCACTATGATTCAAAGCATGATGAATAAGGACAGCATTGAATTCAATGATAAAAAGCAAACCTCACATGGCCAATCAACAAACGTAGTACCGTCTATCAGTGCCATTAAAAGAGATGAAAGCAATCTTCCTTATAGGGTTAGAGGGCCATTGGTCTTGTTTAATAATCGATTAATAGTCAAAGCTACCCTTGTTTAACCCATGTCAAGGATGATCATTCAACTTCCATCCTCTTTCCCTTATAGAGATGATAAAGCACTCTTTGGAAATACAAAAGCAAAACCTTAATCACTGAAGAATCGAGTCAACAAAAAGTAAACGTTGACCTTTTTAAGGGTAAGCCATGTAACTTGGAATGGCAGATATTATGCCTCAGCAACATCAAGAGGTGAAACATAGTAAAAAAAACTACTCTTGTTGCTTAAGCACCGAAGCCTGCAACCAAAGACTCAGATCTAATAGCTATCAAGAAGCTAGTGAGCGAGAAAGAAGCTACAGAATTCCTTAAGTTAATCAAGCATAACGAATATAGCATCATCCATTAACCAAACAAGCAGCCTGCCAAGATATATGTGCTGTCACTACTATTGAATTTAGAAGCTCACAGAAATGCTCTCTTTAAGGTTTTGAATGAGGCATATGTCCTTATAGACATCTTGAGAGGCTAGTTTGATCACCTAGTAAGCAACACCATTATTGATAACTATATATCTTTTAACAATGATGAAAATGGAAGAAGAAAAAAGTATAAAGCTCTCCATATCACCATATACTGCGAAAATAGCACATTACTCAAAATGATCATTGATAATGGGTTAGCTTTAAATGCAATGCTCATATCATGCTTGAATAAGCTCCCTATTGATGCAACTTATATACAGAACAGTTGCACAGTTGTGCAAGCGTTTAATGGAACTTGTAGAAATGTCACACATTCCATTCCAAATCAGCCTATGCTCTTATGAAATAGACTTCCATGTAATAGATATTGCTCTATTATATAACTGCCTATTGGGAAGGCCTTGGATTCACTTTGCAGAGGTAGTGCTATCATTACTGCATCAAAGAAGCTCATAGCATCAGAGGAGAAAAACCAATACCCCATATATTGAACCTGATGAAGATAGCATAAAATCGTCATTTCAATCCTTCAAATTTTTCAATGCCACCTACGTCAATGAGTGGGCCAATACATGAGCCTCACCAATTAAAGAGCACTTATATAGGTCTAAAGTTAATCATCGGTAAAATTGCTCATTCTAGAAAGGGACTCAAAAAACACCTCCAAGGGATTACCAGAGCCTTGAAAGTTGTCAACCAGATTGACAAAAAAGGGTCAAGATTCAAGCCCAGGGAATTACAAAAAAGAAAAGTAGCTCAAAAAAATAATGAAAAAGGGATAGCCCTTCTGTTGGATAAGACATATGATACGAACCAATAATATTCCCATCACTTCGAGAAAGTTTTCGTTTAGAAGGACATGTGAATACTAGCTCCGCCAATGTTATGCTTATACTGAATAAGGCGTTTAGGGATCTCTCTATCAATGTAATTGGTAAACTAAAGACATCAGCAATAAACTAAGAAACTGGTATATGCCCTTCAAGGTTTGTTCTAAGTGTTTAGACTAGAATCGAGATTCTTGTACTATTCAAGTCTATTTCAAAGTAATGCTATGAACTAAACTTCCATGCTTCCACCCAAGTACATTGTATCCTTTTTATGGCATCTTTTTATTAAGTATTATCAATGGAAATGACTAAGAATTATGTTTTTCATCCTTTATGTTCATTTTCGTAGTTCTTGCTAACTTTTTGACCTTTCTCTACAAATTTTTTCACTTATATTATTCTTTTTTCATATTTTTAGGTACACAAATAAAGATGACATGAGTATTCACATCAAGACTTTAAATATCAATTTTGAGCAACCAATCTGCATCTTGAGGTTAAGGTTGAAAGGCATTTTGAAGTGAACCCTATGCTTTGAGACCTGCTGAGACTAATTGAAGAAACAAGAAAATAGATATTGCATGAAACCATAAGCCTTAAAACTAAAATATATTTGAAAGAAGTCAAAATCGAAACCTTTATAGGCCTATTAACCCGAACTATACTAATAAGTCTTCTCAAAGAATATCAAGATATGTTCGCTTGGTTGTACCAAGACATGCTCAGGTTAGACATCGGTATTATGGTCCATAAACTTCCCCTTAAACTTGAGTGTAAGCCCATACAAAAAAAGCTTAAAAGGATGAAACCTAAAATGTTACTAAAGATCGAAGAGGAAATGAACAAGTAATTTGAGGTAAGATTTCTCAAAGTAGCCAGATAACCTGAATGGGTAGCCAATATAGTCCCAGTTCTTAGAAAGGCTAGTAAAGTGCAAATATATATAATTTATAAGGACCTAAATCGGGCAAGTCCAAAAGATAATTTCCCTTTGCCCCATATTGACACCTCAGTAGATAACACTGCCAAAAATATGCTATTTTCCTTTATAGATGGATTTTTGAGTTACAACTAAATTAAAATGGTAGCTGAAGACATGGAAAAAAACTACCTTCATGACCATGTAGGGCACTTTTTGCTATAAAGTGATACTCTTGAAGCTCAAGAATGCTGGGGCAACCTATCAAAGGGCAATGATAACATTATTCCATGACCTCATGCATAAGGAAATAGAGGTCTATATGATGATATGATAGCCAAATTACCAAAAGAGAGTGAACACGTGGTCGACTTATGAAAACTCTTTAAACGGTTTTGCAAATACCAGCTCAAGTTAAACCCAGCCAAATGCACATTTAGTGTTACATATGGCAAACTATTAGGCTTCATTATAAGCAAAAAAAGAATTTAAGTCGATCTTAACATGTTCAAGGCCGTACGGAGCCTACCACTACCTCAAACTCAAAAAGAAGTGTGGGGTTTCTTAGAAAGGTTAAACTATATAGCTCGATTTATTATTAGCTAACCAACAAGTGCGATCCAATCTTTTGGCTAATTCGAAAACAAAATCCTAAAGAATGGAATAAATAATGCCAAGAAGCCTTTGATAAAGTCAAACACTACCTTTAGAACCCTCTAGTACTTATGCCATAAACCCTGGTTAACCCTCAATCCTATATTTTTCATTTTTTACAAGTTGATGGGCTACATATTAAGTCAACATGACGAGTCAGGAAATAAGGAACATGCTATCTATTGTTTAAGTAAAAAGCTCATGGAATATGAAAATATTTATTCAGTTATAAAGAAGCTACATTATGCTATAGCTTAGACAACCAAGAGTTTAAGACAATACATGCTATACCATACGATATGGCTAATCTCTAAACTTAATCCCATTAAGTATTTGTGCGAGGCCATTGCTTTATCAGGGAGATTAGCTAGGTAGCAATCTTGCTTTTTGAATATGACATTGTGTTCATAAACCAGAAAGGCATCAAGGGTAGTGCAATAATAGACTCCTTAGCAAGCTGAGCAACAGACAATTATCAACCTTTAGATTTCAAACTTCCTAATAAAGACTTAATGTGCATATCCGAGGCAGACACAATAGCCTATTGCAGTTTATCTTAGAAAATGTACTTTGATAGAGCTTCAAACGCATTAAGACATGGAATTGGGTCAATTTTTATCTTGCTTGATGGAAACTACTACCCTTTTGTTTTGAGATTAAAATTCAACTGCACCAAAATATAGCTGAACATAAGGCTTGTGTCATAGGACTCCAAGCTGCCATTGAAAGTGGTATCTAAATAACGCAAGTATTTAGAGATTCAACCTTTGTTGCCTACCAACTGAAAGGAGAATGACAAACGCACAATGCTAAACCAATCCATTATGGCAATATGATCTTGAAACTCAAAAATGAATTCTATGATATCAGCTTTCATCGTTTACCTCAAGAAAAGAACCAAATAGCTAACACCTTAGCCAATTTGTCAGCAATATTCAAAGTCAATCAAGAATTAGCATTGCTACTATTTAGATGAGCATCTATACAACTCCAATGTATTGTCAAAATGTCGAAGAAGGGAATGATGATTTGCCATGATATTATGATAGCCTTTAATACATCATAGATCAACAATACCCTAAGAGCGCTACCGAAATTGATAAGAGAACCATCTAAAGGATAGCTACAAGCTTTATTTTAAATGGTGGAGTTTTGTACAAGAAAAGTTGGGATTAGATATTACTCTGGTGTGTGATGTTTTTGAAGCTAAAAGAATTCTCTAGGAAGTCCATGAAGGAATTTGCAGTTTGCATGCTAACAGACATTGAATAGAGAAAGAAATCATGTGATCGGGCTATTATTAGTTGACTTTTGAAAAGGATTGTGTTGACTATGCTTGGAAAAGCCATAAATGCCAAATCTATGCAGACAAAATCCGTATCCCACTGACATCTCTACATTTTATGGTAGCTTCATAGCCTTCTTCTATGTGGGGCATGGACATAATTGGATCGATTACCCTAAGGCTTTTAGCGGGCACCATTTATTCTAATCGCTATCGATTATTTCACCAAAAGGGTGGAAGTGGCTTCATATTTCAATGTCACAAATATGTTGTATACAAATTTATGAAATAGGATATCATTTACAGATATGACCTTCCTAAGCAAATCATTACTAGTAATGCAAGCAACCTAGAAAATAAAACGATGCAAGTAGTTCACTCTCAATCGAAGATCTAGCATCAAAATTTCATCCTATACCATCCAAAATTGAATGTCGTATTTAAAGCAACCAACAAGAATACAAAGAAGATAGTCAAAAAGATTTCTAAGACGCAAAAAAATTGGCACAAAAAGTTATCTTTTGCATTACATATCTATCACATAGCAGCATATACTTCTGCAAGTGCTACCTTGTTCTCCTTAGTCTATGGCATGGAAGTTGTCCTACCTATTAAGGTTAAAATCTTTTCAATCAGAGTCTTGGTGAAATCACAACTTGAAGAGGCTGAATGGGTCAAGAACCGATATGAGTAGCACAATCTTATCGAAGTGAAAAAAATATAAGCCATCTGTCATAAGTAGATGTATGAAAAAGCGCATGAAAAGAACCAATAGCACAAAGGTCTATTCTTATTAGTTCCAAAGAGGTGACCTAGTACTCAAACAAATCCTCCTAATCTATAAAGATGCCTAAGGAACATGGACCCTAAATTGGGAAGAACCGTAAATGGTAAAACCCATATTTTTTTAAGGAGCCTTAATCTTAACTGAGATGGATGGCAGTGATCTACCCAATCTCGTGAATTCTGATTCTATCAAGAAATACTATGCCTAAAAAGGCTTCTAGGATGAAAACCCAAAATGGTGACCTATTTTCCTTCTACTTTTATTCCTAAAAAAAAAGGTTGAAAACCTAAAAAGGCATCTAAGAAAATAAGTTGGCTTAAGTTGAAAACCCAAAGGGAGGCTTAAGTGACAAGACTCTCCCTCACTCAAACCAAATCAAGCCTAAATTATCACTAGCCTAGATTAGAACTAATTTAACCTACACTCACAACTCTGACCAAAACACCAAATCATAACCTAATTCATCTATTCTATGTTAAACTACTCTACTGAATCTCATCTTTACCTGTACCTAAAAAATGGAGATTACCTAACTTGTAAGTCAGCCAACACCAAAAAGATTAACTGATTAAAAAAGGTTTTTGAAGACATTTAATGAAGACTCATTTCAATAGTATCAAGGGTTAAGCAACTAGGAAAACCCCTTTAAACTCTTTTGTATCTTAAAATCTTTTGTGATCCCATAATTTGTCATAACTTGTACCTTTTTTCTTACAAACAAAATAGAATTGCTTGATTTCTTACAAGAACCTTTTGAAATTCCTGCATCCTATGTTGCATCATATTTATCACTTAATTGATAATGCTTGATAAACGAATGGAACTGATAATAGGATTTCCCAGCATTACTTGGAAAGATGAAACTTTGCAAGGATTTTCTTTCATGTTTAAAAACCAAGAATGAACCCTAGGGCCACAGTCGCTCTGGCACTTGGAACCTATGTCCTAAAAATATACTCAAAACCTCTCCTTAGTAAGCCCCAACATAAAGATAAAGGGCTAAAATTCTTTTCGAATTGTCATCCTAACAAATGGAGCTCAGAACAGTCCACCCAGACCATTAAGATGCTTTTTGAATCATAATGTCTAAAAAGAAATCCTCTATACTTATCAGCAAACTCAACATAACAAAAGTCCCCAAACATGAGCCATTTAAGCTCAGGTCCATTCCTTCACAATTATGAACCACCCCTAACTCCCAAAAATAGCCTTAACATTTAAAGCTTCTAGAAATCTAGAATGAGATTGACAAACTCAGGGGCTAGAAGCCATCTTATCAAACTTGTAGAAGGTCAAACGACTGAAAAAGCCCAAAAAAATGATCACTAGATTAGATTTTTAAATCATCATTTTTGCATCACTTAAGCACACATTTGCATTAGTCAGCAGCTAAATTCTTCATATACGAACTCCTACTCTCAAAAGTCAAAATTAAACAAAACATCATGTTTTCAAAAAGCCTCAAAAGGTTCCAAGTAAGAATCCCTTATCTCTATAACTTAAAAAAGCTATTCTAGAAAAGTACTTAAAGTTATATCTTTTTAGTCCTCAAAAAGCAAGACTTTTTCATTTTTACTTTTCAAATAGTATGATGCCTTTTTTTTCTTTTAGTCCTCAAAAAGTAGGACACATTTTTTTAGTCTTGCTCCTGCAAGATACCTTCTCTTTCTTTTTAGTCTTTAAAACAAAGGATGCCTTCTTTTTTTTAGCCCTCAAAGAGTAGGATGCATTTTGTTTTTAGTCCTTTAAGATCAAGACGCTTTTTTTTCCTTTTAGTCCTCAAAGAGTAAGATGCCTTCTTTTTCTTTTTTATTCTTTAAAGAGGAAATTTTTCTTTTTAGTTATCGAATAATAGGATGCCTTCTCTTCCATTTTAGTTTTCAAAGAGTAGAATGCTTACCTACCTCAATCCTAAAAGAGTAGGACATTTAACTACCTGAGTCTTCAAAGAGCAAGATGCTTACCTACCTTAGTTGTTAAACAGCAGCATGCTTATCTACCTCAGTCTTCAAAGAGAAGGATGCTTACCTACCTCAATCCTTAAAAAATAGGATGCTTACCTATCTCAGTCCTCAAATAGTAGGATGCTTACCTACCTCAGTACTAAAAAAGTAGGATGCTTGCCTAACTTAAAAAGCATGATGCTTACCTAAGTCCTCAAAGAGCAAGATGCTTACTTACCTTAGTCCTTAAAAAATAGGATGCTTACCTACTTTAGCCCTCAAAGAGTAGGACATCTACATACCTCAGTCCTCAAGGAGCAAGATGCCTACCAACCTCAATCCATGAAAAGTTAAATGCCTATCAAATTAAAACCCACACTAGTTGGCGCCTACTTAAGAAGTTAAACCCAAGAAACCATAAACATGGTGACGAGGTCAAACCCTATAAAACTCATTAAAATTTTCTTACTTATTAGGATTATTGCTGACATATTCGACCTGTCTCAATAAAATACTAACTAGATCACCATTTTCCTATAAGCATTCAAAAGACATTATTTCACCTTAGACAAAATAGTGTATATTGTTTTTATCCTACTTTTAATACTTAACAATAGCTTTACAGGGCAGCTGTAAGCACCTTATTTTGTCCAGGCCATAATCAGAGGATTGAAAGTCATTATTTTAAGCTTTACATATGAGCATAGGTTAATTTCCCATCATTTCTAACAAAAACTAGGTAAATTTAGAGAGCCAAAAGTAAATACAACTCATATTGGTGCATAAATATCAAAACTAAGATCTTATATCGCCAAAATTCAAATTTTCACATATAGTATCGATACACGAGGGTTTGCTATCAATACCCAAAGTGTGGTCTTGATACT
This sequence comes from Adansonia digitata, assembly GCA_029448705.1. Lineage (NCBI taxonomy): Eukaryota > Viridiplantae > Streptophyta > Magnoliopsida > Malvales > Malvaceae > Adansonia > Adansonia digitata. The sequence goes on along the minus strand of JAQSVH010186780.1, from coordinate 6,221 downwards.
CTGTGTGATAAAAGCCTCGGCAGTAGCTAGAGTTATGGTTTTTTGCAAAATGTATTGATACACAAGCAAAAGCTTCAATACCAAGCCTTAGAATATTGACAGAGACCTCTAAGTCTCAAGACTAAAAATAATTTTTTGCTCTTAGTATCGATAAATTCTTCATTATATCGATAACTATAGGTAAAGGTTACTTTATGTATCGATGCGAAATGTTTTGTATTGATACACCAAAGCATTTTTGCCTAGTTCAAACCATCTTTCAACCTTTGCACCATTAATCTAAAAATCTAATTCAAACTTGGTTTTGCCTAAAAATTATTAGAATTCATATCAAGCTTCTACTTTAGGCTTATGATTGGATATAAACAAAATTTTAAAGCCTAAATAGCTAATGACAAGGGACATTTCCATGAAATATATGATTTGTCAAAGGGCAGGGTTGGCTTTTCTCCAATTGTAGACTGCTATGGCATTTCTGCACCACTACTTGCATGATAGAACCAATGGAAATAAGATCAACTGAGCATAATACCTGAATTGTCTCCTAGTAAATAAGGGAAAATCCTAAAATACTTCTACTTTGGCTCGAAAACATTGGCTGAGCACACTCCATATAAAAGAGCAAATCTTGGCTCCACAAAAGAAGCCTATAGAGATCTCTCCATCATGTTCTTACCCACTTCCAAAAAAAACCTCTAGCAACCTTCAGACCTAAAACACTCTCAAAAATACTATTTCATTGACCTTTATTCCTCAACCAAAACTTTATTCCCGTAGCTTCTCCACTCCTCTACCAGAAAACCTCTAAAAAACTTAACCTTTCATACACTTTTATCCCTAAAACCTTTTCCATCAATTATAACAAAAAAAAGCTTCTTTTTTCCCATCATTTTCTTTCTAAACAATAGTAAAGAGAAGGAAAAAAACTTAGTTTAGAGTTACTCTTCCAAGTAAAAAGGAAAGTTTAGGGCTTTTTGGTATATTTTCTCTACTTTGGTTCATTTATTTTCTGCTTTTATGATTTGCATTGTCTTAGTGAACCATCTATTGTGAGATGACCATTCTAGAATTCTCATGCATAATTTTGGCCTTGATTATGGTGGTTTTAGGGCCTTGATGATCTTTGATGCCTTAATAGTGCTTAAATGACCAAACATTCTTCTCATTATTTTTGCCACTAAAATAGCCCTTGCCTATGCATCTTTGACATGTTTCATCCACCATCACACTCTTAACACTTGCTTAAATCCTTTTTTAACATGTTTTTGGATATATTTATGTATTTTTTTGCTTTTTGATGAGTTTATGACATAAAAATAATATCCTAGAAATTCCAACATGTTTTTTTTTGCTCAAATATGATCACATCATCTTCTATAACATGGTCTTACATGTCATCTGCATGTATCTTATTTGTTATTTCCTTATACTTTTGTCATTTTTTTCTATGTTAAAATATCACCCCTTCTTGTTTGAATATGTTATTCTTATTCCTCATTATGTATGTTGCATTACATTCATACATTTTGGTAAAAAATGTTCTTCTTATTTGAAAAATATGATTTTCAAAATAAATCCCCAAGCTAAATCCATGCTACCGCCAATAGATGGAGACTAGCAAGGATTTAATGTTTTTAAAAAGATTAGTCCTCCAATCATTAGGACAAATCCAATATTTTAGATCTGGATTCATGTTGAAATAAGTTCAATAATGTTGTTATTCAAACAAAAATTACCTATTTAGTTGAATAAAAGTATTAAGCCTAGATCTTGAGCTTAACACCAGTATTTGTGGCATGGTCAATGAGTTATTTTATTGTCCCAAACTTTCTCAAGATTATGGAATGAACTCATGATGCTCATGTCACTTTTTCTCTGTGTCATGGATGTTCAGATGTCCATGGCTCGAGTTTGACCTCGAGAAACCTAAAAAATTGAATAAATCCAATTTTTCATCCTGCAAACCATAGTCTTAACTCAAAAATTATTTTTGAACCAGAAATGATTTTTCTAGAATTTTCTAATATTTTCCCCAAGGATATCAAATTACATTTTTGAAGGTGTCTTGTTTGCCCTCGGATTATTCCGAATGAAAAAGTTACAATTTTTCAAACTGTTGCTATCTAGAACTATGGAATAAGTGCATTATATTATGTTTGGCTTATTTTGGCTTCTCAAATGATTTTTTTCTCTATTATTTAAATATTTTTCCTAAAAGGTTTGTAAAATTTCATATTTGAAAAAGTATTATTTATGACTTTAATTCCAAGTGAGTTTGAAATGATTTTTCAAAGTTTATCACATCTTTTCCTTTGTATATGCTACTAGTGTTGAAACATAACCAATTCAAAAATTAATTCTACCTAGAAATCAATTTTTTAGGATTTTTGAAATATTTTTGTATTAGTCCACATCAAGTTAACTTTCCAACGGTGTCTCTATTACCCCCCGAAGCTTTCGAAAGAACCTAGAATAAATTTGAGAAGGGAGAAAGCATCATGCTATCCCTTATTTTTTTGAATCAAAATTAACCTATTCTCCTGAATCACCATCATCGACATGTCAAAACTTTTTA
>JAQSVH010186751.1:0-15282 GCA_029448705.1 Adansonia digitata | reverse complement strand
GAATAAACTTTTATTTAGTTTTTTGAAGCTAAAATTCTTTTTATTGTGAAAATGTGTTCATATGTTATTTTTGTCATTTTCTTCTTAATTTTTCATGAATAATGTTGCATATATGTTTCATGATACATGCATGCATTCTAAATCATGTTGTGACTATTGTTTGATTTTTTTTTTTCATATTCTTGCAATTTGATTTCTTGCTTTGTTGTAAATGTTAATATCATTACATGTTTACATTATTTTTATTAATTTCATGATAGTGCCAAATAAATTATGCCATAACCTTTTTTTATGATATATATGTCTAAAATTATGATTTTGATGATATATGAGTTTTTGCTAAAAAGTGTACAAGATGCCATATTCTTTTTGATGCCATGTTTGTATAATTCTTGATATATTGGATTCATGAAATGTAGGTTTTTTTGTTAGAAACTGTTTACATGTGAATATATGCATTCAAGCACCTCAGATGTCATTTTGAACCCATGTATTTATGGATTTGAGTGTGAAAACAAAATTTTTTAATTTTTTTTTCACATAGCCAAATCTAAAAGGGAGGTTTTCTAATTTTTTTCCTTTGATTATTTTAGGTTATATGATGTCTTTTGGCATTAACTTAATTATTCAAGGCCTTTTTGTAATTTAAAAAAGGTAGGGACTAAATTTTAATTTGTTGAAAATTTTGTCTAGGCCATAGGGACTTGGCCAAATCTATATAGTACCCTTAGGAGACATTTTCATACAATTTTAATGCTTTGACGGCTTATCATGCATTTTTAGCTTGTTAGGGGCCTTTTTGTAATTTTAAAAACCTTTGGGATTAAATTATAAAATTGAAAAAATATTGTTCCAAGGCCAAAGGTGTTTGGAAGAATGGTCCTAGTAATTATGGGTGAAATTTCCATGTGTTTTGATATATTTTGATCATTATTTATGCATTTTCAATTATTTAGGGACTAAATTGAAAAATTAGGAAAGTTTAAGTCCATTTAGAAAATACCTTGCATCTTAGGGTTAATTAAGGCATTTCAACATTAAATACCCTATTTAATGCATTTAGGATATTTTAGAAGTAATTTTAGCATTTTCCCACCATTTAAGGGTTCATGTATAATTTTAGAAATTTTTAAGACCTATTAGCAAATTTTGTTAGTTATGTTACCATTACTATCTAAGTTGCCCATTTAGGGTATGACTGTTATCCCATGTTATTATTGAGTGCTCTAGGGTTATCAGAATATTTTCACATCAAAGGCATACTTTAAGAGGCATTTTAGTAATTTTACCTTAGAATCGAGTCCTTTAAGGTCATGGGATACTTTCATGTCAAAGGTGTGCTTTAAGGATAGCTTAGTCGTTTCATGATATTATTGAGTTGTCTAGAGTTACCAAGATACTTTCTTGTCGAAAGTATGTTTTAGGGGGCATTTCAAAAATTTTACCTCAAAATCGAGTCCTTCAAGGTTACCAGGATACTTTAATGTCAAAGGTGCGCTTTAGGGATAGGTTAGTCATTTCATGTTAGTTTTTAGATACTTCATGTCAACTGTATACCTTAGAAGGCATTTTAGAATTCAAAATAGAGTCTGTTAGTGTTATTTGAATATTTTCATGCCAAAGGTATACTTTAGGGGACATTTGGTCTTTTCAACCAAATCTAAGTCTTCTGAGTCTAGTTTTGTACTTCTCGTCAACACAAGGTCTTAGGATAGGTTTTTATTATTTTCGATGAAATTGGAATTTTTGAAAATCAAGGCAATGTCTCCGAGTTAAACTAGTATGTGGAATGTCTCTCAATATATGAAAAGGGTTGCACGAATTACTTTAATAATGAGATATCCTTCATATTTCTTTGGCTTCATCCGATGGTGTATAAATGACATTTTGGCTTTGAAAAATATTAAACACCTGATTTTCTTAAATAGAATAATAAATTTGGATTTAGGAAAATTTGGAAATACTAGAAATATAATTAAATATTGAATATTAAAATCGAATAAAAATCAAGTTTTAAGTTAATACATAATTAAGAGGCATCAATTTTTGGGCATCATGAAAGGCATCAATCTTTACTCATGATTGTAACTGACTCCCGAACCCTTTTACGTGATTTTTGGTATTAACGTGGACTTCGAAGTTTGTTTTCGAGGATTTCATAACCCTTAAAATATGAACTTCAGTAGGTGACTAATCTTACTTATCAAAAAATAGATTGGTGGCAACTCTAAGACAAATGGCTATTTCGTAACAACTATTTAACGTTAAGTCGAGTGAGCGATTCACTTCGATGACTCAATCCCCAAACACAAAAAAATAAATATATATAAACGAGGTATTTATTTGCTTTTAAGTCCAGCAGGTCGAGACTTAAGTCTTGGCCATGTAGTGACAAAAAGTATTATATATAGTATTGATTATTACTAAAAATGTAGATGTTGTTACTTGGATAATGGTTTTGATGACATTACCTTGTGAAAATATATAGAAATATTGAGTTGTTGCAATTAAAAAAAATGATGGTCCAATCTTTTTTTGATAAATTGGGAATGGGGAGAGGATGCTTAAGATCAAACCAAGTTTAGATGCCAACTCTAGCACTCCAGTAACCACTAGGTCAAGAAGTTTTTAGCTTCCAAATTTGTTGTTAAGTTAAATATATTGAGAAATCTTAATCAGTATCTAATGAAATTGATTAATTTTATACTTAGGAAAATTAAAATTTATGATTAATTTGTTGTTTACTTTTAAATTAGATGAAAACAATGCATTATATAAATATTTTTCTCAAAATATATTTTAATTGAGTCCAATTAACGGTGTTTATAGACATTATTTAAAGTTAATTAAAATATGCTACTTTAAAAATTATATTTAATATGCTACTTTCATCAAATTTAATAAGAAGTAATACGTTAATTATAAATTTATTTCTCTAAATGTATGAATCCAAAAGAATTTGGACCATAGACATAAATCCCATGCATCAAATCAAATTTAAGGACTTCATAAAATAGGTCCAAAAATCATCGATTCATGGGCGAATCAAGTGATGCATTTAGCAACAAGTCATGGATGAGTGTGTCTATATATATATATATAAAGGAAAGTATAGCAAAAGTAAAATTGCTACCCACGAGCCATGGCTTATTGAACAAGGTTATCTATCACACACAAAAGCATTGACAAATGTTTATGTCATTAAGTTTTTTAATCCATTCATTTCAAAGATATGCAACCATATTTCTTATGGCATCACAGTTTGTCCTTCCCTTCTTTGCCCTTGGTGATGGTGATGAACATTTATTTGTATTATGTAAAGATTTACTTTTGTAATATTATTTTACATGCTATGGATGAATTTCTGGTTGACAGCTCCATATTATATTGTGTTTGTTGATTTTGTTAATAGCAGATGCATGAACAGCTCCAACATCTATTTAAGGGTCAGGTTATTTATCCAAATTCAAGGCTCATCCACTATTTGAAGGGTTTGGACAAAAATATTAAGTCAAAAAATGAGTTTAAGCAAAAAAAAAATGAAGCCTTGAGCAGAGAATTTAAAGCTGAACAGTGTTTTTCTATTATAAAATTTATGTTTTTATATTGTAATTATAACTATTTTATAATAATAGTTATAATTTTATTTCACTAATTGTTAACCTGTTGAAACACCTTTATAATGGAAGTTATACATGTATTTTTGAAAATATGAATATAAAACTTAATAAAAAATTTAATTTTAAAATTGAATTAAAAGCATATTTAAGAAATTAAAATATATATAATAAGAGAGGGTCTAAATGGACTTAGAGTACCAATTTATAAATATGAGTAAGCTTGGACAAAATAAACTACTCATATTTCAAGACAGTCCAGGTTTAAATTTGCCTATATAGTATTAATATCTTGCTTAGGTTTGACTTGAACCAAATTTGACCTGACTCGTGAACTGGTCTAAGCATGGTAATGGGCTTGAAATCCTTTATTTACTGCCTATTTATGTTATTAGTACTTTTGTTTTCTTCTAAAATATTTGCATCCAACATAAATTCAGAAATAGGTATAGAGCTATGGTCCTTCATATATATATATATATAACTTTTAAAAATTAAATATATTTGTGTCAAATATATACTCGTATTTAACACTTAATGTTGAATCTACACAATAGAGTAATAAATAATTTGAATATGAGAACATTAAAGCCTAAAATTTATAGCGTAATATAAATTCAAATAAAAAATTACAACTCACCCTGTTGCTAATTGTTTCTTGCACTAAAAACTAGTTACTTTGTATGATACACTACAAGTTGTGACATAAATGCTTTTATAGTGTGCATTTGTAAGGATAGTAATAAATTAAAATTAGTAATTACTATAATCATTAGTAAATATCCTAGAGCTCAGAAGATAAAAAATGAGAATGAGGAGAGAAGCAGCAAAATGGAGAGTTAAACCCATGTAATCTACATAATTCATTTGTAACCATGCATGTGACACAACTGCATCAAAGGTGTCCATCAAAGGGCAACAGGTTAAGTATCATCATGCTAGTCATGACTTCCACTTCAATTGTGTACTAGAGTTTAAATTAGTAAATTATAGCTCACATTATCTTTAACTTATAAAATGCTTTTTGTGGACAAAACCATAAAGCTTAATGAGCCAAAGCGGACAATACTTTACAACTTGGAGTCGACTGTGATAATAGTCAATTCTGCAAATGTTCCACTAAAGACAATGAACCCTTGTGGGGGTAGGGGAGTATATCATATCCTAGAGAGGACTAATGAATCCATGATTGGCTGTGTACTAGCGATTGGATATAAATTTTCACACCATTTTTAACCTATAAAAGTTTTTTTTGTGAACAAAACCATGAGGTCCAATGGATCAAAGTGAACAATACTTTATAGATTGGTATAACTTTTAAATTATGCAAAGCAAAACAAAGCATAAAATTGCATTGAGGGTCTCAATGAAAGGGCAGCAGGTCAAGCAATTAGTCTACCTATACATTCTTTTTCTCATTATTTGTTTTTCCTTATATTTATGTTAAGAAGCGTATGCAAATACCAACTTCATGTTAAACCAATCTATTCCTATCTTTTCCTTTTTTTCTAACAGAAGTGTACCAATTATCCACAATTGTTGACTTCTTTCGTGAGTTGATATTCATAAAAAAGTCCATTACAACTTTGCAACTTCATATCTTATGTGTTAAATCTTTCTTTTCCTCTTTTTCTTTTTTTTTTGGGAGGGGGAGTGGAATTGGTGGGGGGATAAATAAAGTTTGTATTTCACCATTCAGGGAGCATAAAAGTATTAATATCATATTCGGTCTTCACTTGAAGAAAATGTTAAATATTTGAATATTTACTTTTAAATGTGCAATGTGATGTCTATTATGCTTTTATATGATAATTTAATACTCGAAATTCACACTGCTAAGTGAACAGAATGTTATAATCATCATCAAATCAAATAAGGACATAATATATTTTACATATTATGCTATATGGTATACATGTGGCAATCAAATGTTATAATGTTTTTAAATATTAATACAAAATTTATTTTTAAAAAGAAAAAAAAACCTTCTTAAAAATTCATTGTTTTCATTTTTGAAAAATTTAACACTTTTATGTAATCTATGTAAATTATATTAAAGCAATCCGCTAAATTTTATGGGATTACTTGGCAAACTCATTTTTTTTAATTTCAGTAAGATTTTTATTTTTTTATATTTATGTTGTGTTAGTGTTATTTTTTGTGTCATAATTGAATTCAATGTCTTATCTATTTATATAAAATTTAACGAATTAATAATTCATTTGATGTAGACTTTGATATGTTTGTGTATTTGTATTGTATTTACATTTTTTATGTTGTGTCATATTTTAATTATTTTTCATATTAGCTTCATGATGTATAGCCTTGTTGTGTTCAAAATTATCAAGTTTAATTGATACTATTCAAATAATGACCAATTTCATACCACGTGTTGTTGTATTTGTCCTCATGTTACTTTTATGTGTCATTATCTAATTCAAGGTATTGTATAAGTTTATATAAATTTCTATAAGTTTTGAAATTAGTGAGCTTGGTAGCTTGAAAGCAAAGCGACAAAAACATAGCTATAAGAGAGAGAAAGACAATAGTGACAAAGGAAAGGCTACTTTTCTTATTCAATTCAGTGCATTTATAATGGGAATGCTATGACCTTATAAAGGTATCAAGCTAGGTCTATTTTGATGATATAAAATCAAAACATAGAGATTATGATCCCGTACACGTAAGTCGATATTAGAACATTATAATCTTGTAATTGTAATCAATATATTAGAAGATTACGACCTACAATCATAATCGTATATTAAGAAATGCCTAGTTATGGTAAAACCTAGACTTGGCAATATTTGACACAATTACAGGAATATGACACGCATAAAGTCAAAAAAACACAACATGAATATATTCTCAAAATATATCTAATATGAATTATAAATGTATCAAAATTGATATAAATGTAAAAAATCCTTAAGCATGATTATGACATGACAAAATATACGAATATGACGAAAATACAACAATTGCCAGGTTTTGTAAATCCAATATTTCATAACATATTATGGAGATTATGATTCTATAATCAAAATCAAAATATTCCTTAACATGATACATTAATAATTCATTTTATATAGGTTTTGACACGTTTATCTATTCATATCATATCATGTTATGTTCATGTCATGTTTTGTTTTAATTTTTTATGTTGTGTTTGTAAGAAGTCTTGGGGCAACAAGTAATCAGATTATAAAAATTTTATAAATAATATGAAAAAATGCCAGCGGAAGCGAATCAAAAAAACTAATCCAAACTCCCTAAACAAGATCATTTTGCAAGATTTTGATTAATCTTTTAGATAAAGAAACCTAAAGATCTAGTCAAGATTCAAACATATTCTTAATCTTGAGAAGACTTTTAGCAATTCCATGACCCAATTACATGAAAACACTAGGCCTAGTTGTCATGATAAGCCTCATCAAAATAAAACTCAGTGGAAATAGATCTCTAGTTGTTCAAAACGAAAAAATAGAAGGGAAAAAACAAAAATCTAAAATCTAAAAAGTTGAAAGGATTAAAGGTATAAACCTTAATTGATTGATAAGAATCCTCGCTAGAATCAATATAAGTGTTGGATGCCACTATTAGGGATAAGAAACCTAAAAGATAAGTCTCACAAACTCGCCACCAAGAAGACTTGGATAGGAGAAAAAGTCTGAAAATTATTAGCAGCTTTATTTATTCAATTCTGAATGACTCAAAAACAAGCATAGGGGCCCCTACTTATAATAAAGGATTAGGCCAAAGGCCTTTACAAGAAAAGAAAACTAAATCGTAAATAATTAATTAAGATGTTGATTACTTACAAAGAAAACAAAATAGTCAATGGAATTAATTCTTTGTAAGCTAAGGAATTAAAACTTTCATTAAAAAAAGGAAAGTGAAATCCTTAGGGATTAAGTAATAATCTGCATACCAAAACTTTCCTAGTTTGGATGCTACTGACTTTCTTGCTCAAGAAAACTTCTAAAATCTTCAAGGACCTTCCTTATAGAGCACATAATAGATTAAGTTGACTCTTTTAGCCCTGAATCGTGTGATTAGGCCTGTATACTTGAACTCCTTTTTTTTTAGGCCTACTAACTTGGGCCAATCAAGATGCGCCAGATCATTTCCAACCTTTTTTTAGAAAGATTTGCCCTTAAATCCACACCATCTCTATCATCTAAGGTGTCTTCCAAATAGGAGATCTTGAACATTGAACGTGGTACTTATATTGTATTCTTTCAGTAAGTTAAGCTTGTAAGCATTGTCATTTGGCTTTTCAAGGACCTTAAAAGAACCATCAATTTGTGGCATCAACTTAGATTTCCTTTTATTAGGAAACATCTCTTCACGAAGATAAATCGATAAAAGATCTCTCGGTCCGAATAGAACTTGCTTTCTCCTTTTGTTTATCGATCTTACATAAGCTTTTTTCTTCCTTTCTATCTGTTCTATAACTTCTTGGTACATATTCTTCACTATTTGAGCCTTCCTAGCTGCATCTGTATAACTTCTCTCGCTAATTGGTATTGAGTAAATCCAATAGTTTAGTTGGGTTGAAACCATAAACCACCAAAAAAAGAGAGTGCTTAGAGCCTGTGTACACTACGATTATAATCGAACTCTACATATGCCAATCACTCATCCTAATTCTTTAGATTCTTGTTCACCATTGTCTTAAGCAAAGCTCAAAGTGTTCTATTCATCACCCAAGTTTTCCCATTAGTTTATAGATGACAAGTTATGCTAAATAATAACTTAGTGCCAAGTTTCTTCCATAAAATCTTCCATATATAGCTTAGCAACTGAACATCACGATTAGAAACTTGGAACTAATGAAATCAAACTATTTCCTTGAAGAATAAATCAGTTACATAGCTTACATCATCAGTTCTGTGGCATGGAATGAATGTGACACTTTCAAAAAATGATCCACTATAACTATTATCAAATCCTTTCCCTATAGTGTCTAGGGTAAACCTAAAATTCCCAGGGATGTCCAGGTATAGCCAAAGGCATGTATAAACCTATGCCATCTCCTTGCTCTTCGTCTTTTTGCTTGTGACACGTCTTTCTACAATTCTATGAACATCTTGGTTCATTGCTGGCCAATAGAAATGTGCTTTCAATGCTTTTATTGTTTCTATTACACCAAAGTGTTAAACAAGACCTCCACCGTGTGTTTTATGCACCAAAAACTCTTAAAATGAACAAAAAAGAATGCATAATCGGCTAGACTTGAAGATGAATCCTTTATGCCAAAAATAACTTCATTTGCTCCCTTCATGCACTCTTCATAGATCTTTGCAAAGTATGAGGCCTTTTTATACAACTTTATCATCAAATCAAACTTCATTAATCTCGTTTTAAGCATAGAGATTAGTGCATACATTTGCAAAAATGCATCAGCTACAATGTTGACATTGTGTTTTGTATACCTGATTACACAGGGAAATGTCTCTAAGAACTCTACCAACTTGGCGTGTCTCTTATTAAGCTTGCTTTACCGCTTCATATGTTTCAATGACTTATGATTGTATGAATCATGAACTTCTAGGGCAATAAGTAATGTTGCCAAGTTTCCAATGCCTGGTTCAACGTATAAAACTCCTTATCATTTGTTGAGTAATTAAGACGAGAACCATTCAACTTCTTGCTAAAATAGATAGTGGGACATACATCTTGCTTAAAAACAGCCCTAATCTCAATTCTTGGCATATCACACTCCACTTCAAAGGTCTTAGAGAAATCAAGTAATGCTAGCATGGGAGCTAAACTTAACTTTTCCTTAATTAAGTCAAAACTTTGTTGTGCTACCTTAGCCACTTAAACTTTATTTCTTTCTTCATGCATTTGGCTAAAGAAACTAGAATGGTGCTAAAAGTTTTCACATCACATCTATAGAATGATGCCAGGCTATGAAAACTTCAAACTTCAGCAAAACTAGTGGGAATTGGCCACTCATTGATAGCTTTAACCTTTTCTTCCTCAACCTCCACTCTATTTTAGGAAACGACATAGCCTGGAAAAACTCGACGACCTTGCAAAAGGTGCATTTCTTGAGATTGGTAAATAGCTTTTCTTCTCTAAGCACTTCAAACACTTATGTAAGATGCTTTATATATTCATCAAAGCTCTTCCTATAAACAACTATATCATCAAAATAAAAAACAACAAAATAACCAATGAATTTTTGCAAAACATGGTTCATTAGCCACATAAATGTGCTTGGAGCATTAGACAAGACAAAGGGCATGACTACCCATTCATATAACCCAAAGTTGGTCATGAAGGCTGTTTTTCATTCTTCATCTTCCTTTATTCGAATCTAATGGTATCCACACTTGAGATCATTTTTTGAAAAAAAAATAAAAGAACCATGCAACTCATCTAACGTGTCATCAAGACATGGGATAGGCTTGGGATAGCAGCGTTTAACTGTAATCTTATTAATAGTTTTGCTATCTATGCACATGTGAATTGATCCATCCTTTTTGGGCACTAAAAGAGCTAATATTGCACATGGACTCAGGGACTCTTTAACAAATTAGAGCTCCCTAGCTTGTTCCAAGTTGCATCGATATGCTGGTCTTTTGGGCAAAGTCGATCCAGGTATAAGATCAATCTGATGCTTTATTCCACGGATTAGTGGTAACTCCTTTAAAAGTTCTTCTGAGAAAACATCTAAAAAATTTCTTCAACATCTTATCCAATTTCGAATGGACAGCTCCATCTTCACCTGAAATCTCCTTAACTATCAATAAGTAGACAATCTGATTGGATATTAGAGCATGTTCTACCTCTTGCTTGTTGGCAAATAAGCTCTCTTTTGTTACTTTGCTGATTGCCAACTGGTCTTGTATTAGTTAGGAAAGACTAAGTAGTGTTAATAGCACACATTATCATCTTTACAAATAGAATAGGTGTTTGCACGCCCATAATGCACAGCTTTTCGGTCAAACTACCAAGGTCTTCCTAGAAGCATGTGGCTAGCACTCATCAATACCACATCACACATTATTTTATCTTTGTACCTTTCTATCGTAAATGACATTTTCACCTATTCTGTAATCCTTAGGTCTCCCTTATTGTTTAGCCATTGTAAATGATAAAGATATGGATGCTTAGTAGCAGTGAGGTTTAGTTTATTAACCAATGTAGTAGAGGCTACATTAATGTAACTCCCTCTATCAATGATTAAACCACATACCTTGCCATTAATGTTGCAATAGGTGTAGAAGATATTCTCAGGCTATTCCTTATTTTTCTTTAATTGTGTGATTAAATTGCAACGAATAACAAGCAATTTTCTTTCCTAAGGAGTGTGACTTACTCTTCCTCCACTTCTACTTCCATATATGATTCATCTTCACTAACAACTTCTTTAGCTAATTCATGAATGATTATTACCTTCTTTTTAGGGCATTGAAAAGCTATGTGTCCAAACCTAAGGTACTTAAAACACTTGATGTCATGGCTTTTTATTAAAGGTTGGGAATTTTTAACTTTTTTCCTTTTTAACCACGATCACCTTAGTAGGATCTTTTTTTCTTCAATTTTTGTGAACAAATTAGAGACATAAGGTGAAAAAGATGATGAGGTGTAAGGTTTACTTACCCTAGACTGCCTCTATTGTGCTGTCTTTCAATCTTCACAACTAATATAATCACATCTTCCAATATGCCATATGGTTGTAACTCCATCGAATCTGTAATCACCTTATGCAACTCACTAATGAATCTTGCAATGGTTTGTTCTTGAGCCTCTTATAGATCATAACGCATCATTAACATTGTAAACTCTTTCACATAATCCTTAACACATTAGGCTCATTGCTATAAAGTTTGGAACTTGAGGACTGACTCTTGCTTCTAGTATTAAGGTACAAACCTCTTTTCCATAAGCCTCCAAGTCAAGACTAGATTTTCTCCTTCACACCTTTTTTACGCCTTTACATTCTCCCACCACAAGTTAGCATAATCACTAAACTCTAGAGTTGTAAGTTTTACCTTTTTTAGCCTTTGTGTATTCTTGACACTCAAAGACTTTTTTAACACATTGTACCTACTCCAAGTACTCTTCAGGAAAACTTGTTCCACGAAAAGGTGGAATCTTTATCTTGATATTATTAGAGGTTCTTAGTTGCTCTTTAGGTTCATCTTTTATGCTCGGATCATTATACTCATCACCTTCATCATGATTAACCCTTCATCATTGTGGCTGATTGCAGTAGGGCTAATTCACGGCCAATCTTTCTACCATATGCACAAGTTGATCCATGCATGTATGAAGCTCTTCGTTATTGCGTTTAAGGGTTACAAGATGAGCTTGTTCAAAGCTCATTCCTTGCTGCAATCCTGGATTTGGTGATGTATGGATCTCACCACCTTCTGACATGGTGTTTATCACTCTAAAACCTTAAAAACCTTAGCTATAAAACCAATAATAATGATTCTTATCAGAATAAAACTCAATGGAAATAGATCTCTAACGGTTCAAAATAAAAAAAAAAGTAGAAAGAAAAAAATAAAAATCTAAAATTTGAGAAGTTAGAAAGATGAAAGGAATAAACCTTGATTAATTGATAAGAATCCTCGCCACAATCAATACAAGGGTTGGATACCACTTTTAGGGATAAGAAACCTAAAAGATAAGTCTCACAAACTCACCACAAAGTAGACTTGGATAAGAGAAAAGAATTGAAAATAATCAATTGCTTTATTGATTAACTCTGAATGACTCAAAAACAAGCATGAAGTCCCCTATTTATAGTAGAGGATATGGCGAATGGCTTTTACAAGAAATAGAAACTAAATCCTAAATAATTAATTAAGATATTGCTTCCTCAAAAAGAAAATAAAATAGTCAATGGAATTAATTCCTTGCATGCTAAGGAATTAAAACCTTTCTAAAAAAGGGAACTGAAATCCTTAGGGGCTAAATTTGCACACCAAAACTTTCCTAATTTGGATGTTGCTAACTTTTTTCCTCAAGAAGACTTCTAGAATCTTCAAGAATCTTCCTTATAGAGCGCATAATATACAAAATTGACTCTTTTAGCCCTTGATCGTGTGATTGGGCCTATATATTTGAACTCTTCCTCCTTTGGGCCTATTAAATTGGGCTAACCATGATGTGGCACATCATGTCATAAACAAAGTTATTCATGTGTCTGGCCTTTAACTATTATCACAAAAGTGACCTAAAAAACCTTCAACGAGGAAGAAACTTTATTGTCGGGAGCTATGTGAGTAGCCTAGGTTTCAATAAATCTTCTCTTGCAATTAGAAGACCTTGATTCAAGAAAAAAAATGAGATAAAGAAAACAAATTTCTCCAAAAAATCAAGATTGCTTCAATTCCCTTAAGGATTCTAGAGAAATTGCAATCTAGGTTTTCAAAGGTCTCTTAGCCAAATTTTAAAACCTCCGTTCAACTATAAGGGATGGTAAAGGTTTATATAGCCTAAGGGTTTAACATTTTAGTTTGTGAAAGCTACAATTTTATCCCTATCCTATGCAAATTTGCATAATCAGGCTTAGGGAAACAAAGATTTCGAGACTTGGCCAATTTCATAACTTTTGTGAAAAATTAATCTCTCAGTGCTAGAAACCTATTTTTCTAATTTTGTTGTCTTAAGAACAATTCAAGAACACTCAGAATATCCATGGGAATGTAAAAAGAGCTTAGATAAGTATAGACATTGTGCAAAACCACTTAGGAAAGTCTAAAGTTGGTGCCTAGGGGTTTTTCTAATGCTTCTAATCAGCCAAAAAGCCTTAAGAATGTAATTAAATACACCCTAGAGAATAATTCCCATGCTTATTGCGTTAAAGAAAAGAGAAAAATAACTTTGTTAAGGAAGTAGCTTTTTTTTCTTTTGTAGATGCAGGCAAATGAATCCAAAAATCCAAATTTTTTATTCTAGTTGATTCTTTTAGAATATAAAACTAATTTTCCATCTTTCATTGTGATGAAAAACACTCTAATCACTTAGGATTCAAATTTGCACAATCAAGCTTAGAGAAGTAGGAATTTTGGGATTTAGCCTATTTCATAACTCTCAATGCTGGAAAACTATTTTTCTAATTTTATTGTGTCAAGAACAATTTAAGAACACTCAAGAAATGCATGGAGATGCAAAGAGAGCATAAGAAAGCATATATGTTGCACTAAACCCCTTAAGGAAGTCTAATGTTGGTCCCTAGGGTTTTTTCCAATGCTTCTAATAAGCCAAAAACCCTTAATAGTATATTTAAATATACCCTGGGCTAGGTTAGACTTGACTGTTGGGTCAAAAAAGCCTAATACTAACATGCCCATAAGGTAACCCCACTTTAGAGTGTTTCTTGAAGCCTAGTTAAAACTATTTTAATTAGATATTTCAAGATTGGATCTTTATATTAACTTATTAATATTTTAGCATAATGACACACCAAAGATAGCTATTCCATATGCATAACCCATTAGTAAGCCTGATTTGGAGTAGTTCACAACTAAACTCTCTTGACTTGATAATTAAGGCTTTCGACCAAACCCTTAAATTTACATGTTAGATAATATAATTCATTAATTAAATTTTCTAGCTTAAATAAAACAATTTTAATTCATGTAAATAATATTAAATAATTAATTAAATAATTATCAAATAATTATTTAATTTTTCAAATACAATTATTTGGCTTTATTTAATAATATCCCTAAATTTATCTCTACAAATAAACATTATCTTGATAGGACATTCTTATGATTATTGCCATATTCAGATATCTCTAGTTAGCTTTCATAAATCTAATTTATGTCTTAAATTATTCTTAATTGAACTTATTCAATTAGGCCTTCCTCATTATACCCTTTATTTAATTAAGTCTACTTACTTAAATCCTAGTTTTAATCTAATAGATCATCTTATTGTGTGTGACCCACTAGGCTTCCATCATAATGACAATAAATGTAATTTCCATATTAAGCGTATTTATATTTGTAGACCAAGATTGACCACTAGCAAGGCATCATGGCAACCCGATATGCTGGAAGAGTCAATATCACCTTTTTAAGAAACTTTTCAGTAACCAGCCTCTCAGTATAATTCGATCCTTTCACTAGTTATCCTAAAAAGACCATAAGCATGTTGTTGTGTCTACTCATGTATCAGTCTATTAGTTCCTACAACTTTCGGTTAACCTCTTGAATTTAGAGAAATAATTTTTCTAAAATTCATCGTGTATTGGCCAACAACTTTATTAAGTTAACCAAAGCCATAACATATGAGATATGTCTTCAATGTCATTCGGAGTGGTGAATCCTCTTTAGATCACTCATCCACTTTTGTATGGCTTATGCCAACCTAAAACCACCTTATCATAAGCATCCACTTATTTTAGGCTCGTTCGTGATGGAATCAAAACGTAACACTCCCCATGCAAGATGATTTGGTATCACAAGTTTGCAGACTAGTATACAAGACTAGCATGTAAGAACATATTTCATAGACACTTGAGTGACTTATACCAAATGGAGTTTTCATAACGGCCATATTCAATGAACTTCCCATGAAGTAAACACCCATTTGCTATCCACAAGTATCTTTGTACTTTAACTTCAATGGGATCAAAGAGTTGCATGCATCAAAGGCATAGAGGCTTAGCATATGCTTGTCTTTATGC
>JAQSVH010186731.1:0-18469 GCA_029448705.1 Adansonia digitata | reverse complement strand
TCATTTCGCAGATGAATTTTGATTATAATGAAAATGGTGGAAAGAAAACATTTTCTTGCCAATCCAAAGATCAATATTGTGTATCCTAATGAGGAAAACATGATCGTAGTGCCCAATCACAAAAAAATATAGATTATTACAAATATCCAAGATTGTCTCTTTTCTCTTACAAATCCAAAGCATCAATATGGTGTATCCCAATATGGAGGACATGATTGTAGTGCCTGATCCCAAAAAGAATGGAGATTATTATGAGTAGCCAAGTTTGACTTATTTCACGGATGGACTTTGATTGTAAGAAAAATGGTGGAGAGAAAACCTTTTCTTCCAAAAGTAAAGTATCAATCTCATGTATCCCAATGAGGAGAACATGATTGTAGTGCCTAATCACAAAAAAGTGGAGATTATTACAAGTATCCAAGATTGTCTCATTTCATGGATGAACTTTAATAATATGGAAAATGGTGGAAAGAAAAGGTTTTCTAGAAAATCCAAAGCGTTAATATTGTGTATCCCAATGTGGAGACCATGATTGCAGTGCCTATAACAAAAAAATGGAGATTATTATGAGTCTAGGTTTGTATCATGTCATGGATGAACTTTAATATTAATGAAAATGGTGGAAAAAAACGCTTTTCTTGCCAAACCAAAGCATCAATATCATGTATCCCAATGTTGAGAACATGATTGTAGTGCCAAATTACAAAAAGAATGGAGAATATTATGAGAACCCAAGTTTGACTCATTTGATGGACAAACTTTAATTATAAGGAAAATGGTGGAAAAAATGCATTTCTTGTCAAACCAAAGCATCAAATCGTGTATCCTAATGAACAGTGCCCATAACAAGAAGAATGGAGACTATTATGACTATCAAAGTTTGTCTTATTTCATGGATGACCTTTAATAATAAAGAAAATGGTGGAAAACAAAAGCTTTTCTTGCCAAATTGGAGCATCAATATTGTGTATCCCAATGAGGTAAACATGATTATAGTGTCTAATAATTGAAAGAATGGAGATTATTACGAGTATCTAAGTTTGTCTCATTTCAGGGATGAACATTAATTATAAGGAAAATGGTGGAAAGAAAAGCTTTTCTTGCGAATCCAAAGAATCAATATCCTGTATCCCAAAATGGAGAACATGATTATGGTGACTAACAAAAAGAATAAAGATAATTATGGGAATCAAAGTTTCACCCATTTCAGGGATGAACTTTCATTATAAGGAAAATAGGAGAAAGAAAAGCTTTCCTTGCAAATCCAAAGCATCAATATCGTGTATCCCAATATAAGGAACATGATTATAGTGCCCAATCACAAAAAGAATTACAGATTATTACGATAATACAAGTTTGACTCATTTGATAGACAAACTTTCATTATAAGGAAAATGGTGGAAAGAAAAGCTTTTCTTGCAAATCCAAAGCATCAATATCGTGTGTCCCTCGATGAGGAGAACATGATGGTAGTGCCCATAACCAAAAGAATGGAGATTATTACGAGTATCCTAGTTTGTCCTATTTCACGGATGAACTTTAACAATAAGGACAATGGTGGAAAGAAAAGCTTTTCTTGCAAATCCAAAGCATTAATATCGTGTATCCCAATGTGGAGAACATGCTTGTTGTGCCCAATCATAAATTGAATAGAGACTATTATGGTTATCCAAGCTTGACTTATTTCACAGATGGACTTTGATTGTAAGAAAAACGATGGAAAGAAAACCTTTTCTTTCAAGACCAAAGCATCGATATTGTATAACCCAACGAGGAAGACATGATTGTAGTGCCTAATCACAAAAAAAGTGGAGATTATTATCAGTATCCAAGTTGTTTCATTTCACAGATAAACATTAATTATAAGGAAAATGATGGAAAGAAAAACCTTTCTAGCAAATCCAAAGTGTTAATATCATGTATCCCAATGAGGAGAAGATGATTGCAATGCCTCTAGTAAAAAGAATGGAGGTTATAATGAATATCCAAGTTTCTCTCATTTCACGGAAGAGCTTTGATTATAAGGAAAATGATGGAAAGAAAAGCTTTTCTCGCAAATCCAAAGCATCAATATCATGGATCCTAATGAGAAGAACATGATTTAGTGCCCATAACAAAAAGAATGGAGATTATTATGAGTATCCAAGTTTGTCTCATTTCACAGTTGAACTTTAACAATAAGGAAAATGATGGAAAGAAAAGCTTTTCTTGCCAAATCAAAGCATCAATATCGTGTATCCCAATAAGGTGAACATGATTGTAGTGCTCAGTAATAAAAACAATTGAGATTATTACGAGTATCCAAGTTTGTCTCATTTCATGGATGAACATTAATTATAAGGAAAATGGTGGAAAAAAAAGATTTTCCTGCAAATCCAAAGTATCTTGTATCCTAATGTGGAGAACATGATTGCAGTGCCACTAGGAAAAAGAATGCAGATTATTATAAGAATCAGAGTTTGACTCTTTCCACGAATGAACTTTGATTATAAGGAAAATGGAGGAAAGAAAAGCTTTTCTTGCAAAACCAAAGCATCAATATCCTATATCCTAATGTGGAGAACATGATTATAGTGCCCAATCACAAAAATAATGGAGATTGTTATGAGAATCCAATTTAATTCATTTCATGGATGAACTTTGATTATAATGAAAATGGTGGAAAAAAAAACATTTTATTGGCAAATCAAAGCATCAATATCGTCTATCCCAATCACAAAAAGGATGGAGATTATTGTAAGAATCCAAGTTTGACTCATTTCATGGATGAACTTTGATTATAATTAAAACAATGGAAAAAAACATTTTCTTGCCAAATCAAAGCATCAATATCATGTATCCCAATGAGGAAAACATGATTGTGGTGCCCAACAAAAAATATAGATTACTACGAGTAGCCAAGTTTGTCTCATTTCAGGGATTAACACTAATTATAAGGAAAATGGTGGAAAGATAAGCTTTTCTTGCCAATGCAAAGCTTCAATACTTTGTATCCAAATGCGGAGAACATGATTGTAGTGCCCGATCACAAAAAGAATGGAAATTATTGCGAGTATCCAAGTTTGACTGATTTCACGAATCAACTTTCATTGTAAAAAAATGGTGGATAGAAAACCTTTTATTTCAAAACCAAAGCATTAATATCGTGTATCCCAATGAGGAGAAGATGATTGTAGTGCCCAATAAAAAAAATGGAGATTATTACAAGTATCCAAGATTGTCTCATTTTAGGGATAAACTTTAATTATAAGGAAAATGATGGAAAAAAAGTTTTTCTAGCAAATTCAAAGCATTAATATCGTGTATCCCAATGTGGAGAACATGATTGCAGTGTCCATAACAAAAAGAATGGAGATTATTAGTGTATCTAGGTTTGTCTTATTTCACAGAAGAACTTTAATTATAAGGAAAATGGTGGAAAGAAAAGTTTTTCTTGTCAAACCAAAGATTCAATATCATGTATCCTAATGTGGAGAACACGATTGTAATGCCAATAGCAAAAACAATTGAGACTATAATAAGTATTCAAGTTTATCTCATTGCACATATGAACATTAATTATAAGGAAAATGGTGGAAAAAAATGTTTTTCTTGCAAATCCAAGGCATTAAATATATGTATCCCAATGAGGAGAACATAATTGTAGTGTCCATAACAAAAAGAATGGAGATTATTACAAGTACCCAAGCTTGTCTCATTTCACGGATGAACTTCAATAATAAGGAAAACGGTGGAAAGAAAAGCTTTTCTTGCTAAATCAAAGCATCAATATCATGTATCCCAATAAGGTCAACATGACTATAGTGCTCAATAACAAAAAGAATGAAGGTTATTATGAGTATCTAAGTTTGTCTCATTTCACGGATGAACACCAATTATAAGGAAAATGGTGGAAAGAAAAGCTTTTCTTGCAAATTCAAAGCATCAATATCGTGTATCCTAATATGGAGAACATGATTGTAGTGCCACTAAAAAAAATAATGCAGATTATTATGCAAATCCAAGTTTTACTCATCTCATGAATGACCTTTGATTATAAGGAAAATAAACGAATGAAAAGCCTTTCTTGCAAATCCAAAGCATCAATATCATGTATCCCAATGGGGAGAAAATGATTGTAGTGCCTAATCATAAAAAGAATAGAGATTATCATTAGAATCCATGTTTGACTCATTTCACAGATGAACTTCGATTATAATGAAAATGGTGGAAAGAAAACATTTTCTTGCCAAACCAAAGCATCAATTTCATGTATCCTAATGAGGAGAACATGATCATAGTGCCCGATCAGCAAAAAATAGAGATTAATACAAGTATCCAAGATTGTCTCTTTTCTTTTGCAAATCTAAAGCATCAATATCATGTATCCCAACGTGGAGGACATGATTTTATTATCCGATCAAAAAAAGAATGGAGATTATTACGAGTATCCAAGTTTAACTCATTTCACGGATGGACTTTGATTATAAGAAAAATGGTGGAGAGAAAACCTTTTCTTCCAAAACCAAAGTAGCAATCTCGTGTATCTCAATGAGCAGAACATGATTGTAGTGCCTAATCATAAAAAAAAGAGGGAGATTATTACAAGTATCCAAGATTGTCTCATTTCACGGATGAGCCTTAATAATAAGGAAAATGGTGGGAAAAAAAGGTTTTCTTGAAAATCCAAAGCGTTATTATTGTGTATCCCAATATGGAGACCATGATTGCAGTGCCTATAACAAAAAGAATGGAGATTATTACGAGTATCCAGGTTTGTCTTATTTCATGGAAGAACTTTAATTATAAGGAAAATTATGGAAATAAAAGCTTTTCTTGAAAAACAAAGCATCAATATCATGTATCTGAATGTGGAGAACATGATTATAATGCCAACAGCAAAAACAAAGAAGACTATAATAAGTATTCAAGTTTATCTTATTTCACAAATGAACTTTAATTATAAGGGAAATGGTGTAAAGAAAAGCTTTTCTTGCAAATCCAAGGCATCAATATTATGTATCCCAATGAGGAGAACATAATTGCAGTGCCCATAACAAAAAGAATGGAGATTACTATAGGTATCTAAGCTTGTCTCATTTCACGGATGAACATCAATAATAAGGAAAATGGTGGAAAGAAAAGCTTTTCTTGCCAAATCAAAGCATCAATATCATATATCCCAATAAGGTGAACAGGACTGTAGTGCTCAATAACAAAAAGAATGGAGGTTATTACAAGTATCCAGGTTTGTCTCATTTTACGAGTGAACACTAATTATAACGGAAAAGGTGGAAAGAAAGCTTTTCCTGCAAATCCAAAGCATCAATATCGTGCATCCCAATATGCAGAACATGATTGCAATGTCACTAATAAAAAGTATGCGGATTGTTATGAGAATCCAAGTTTTACTCATCTCATGAATGAACTTTGATTATAAGGAAAGTGGTGATTGAAAAGCTTTTCTTGCAAATCCAAAGCATCAATATCATGTATCCCAATAGGGAGAAAATGATTGTAATGCCCAATCATAAAAAGAATGGAGATTATTATGAGAATCCATGTTTAACTCCTTTCACGGATGAACTTTGATTATAATGAAAATGGTGGAAAGAAACCTTTTCTTGCCAAACCAAAGCATCAATATCGGGTATCCCAATCAGAAGAACATGATCATAGTGCCCAATCACAAAAATAAGTGATTATTACAAGTATCCAAGATTGTCTTTTTTCTCTTGCAAATCCAAAGCATCAATATCATGTATCCTAATATGGAGGACATGATTGTAATGCCCGATCACAAAATAAAAAGAGATTATTACGAGTGTCCAAGTTTGACTTATTTCACGGATGGACTTTGATTGTAAGAAAAATGGTGGAGAGAAAACCTTTTCTTCCAAAACCAAGGCATCAGTCTCCTGTATCCCAATAAGGAGAACATGATTGTAGTGCCCAATCACAAAAAAAAGGGAGATTATTACAAGTATCCAAGATTGTCTCATTTCACGGATGAACTTTAATAATAAGGAAAATGGTTGAAAGAAAAGGTTTCCTTGAAAATCCAAATTGTTAATATTGTGTCTCCCAATATGGAGACCATGATTGCAGTGCCTATAACAAAAAGAATGGAGAATATTACGAGTAACTAGGTTTGTCTCATATCATGGATTAACTTTAATTACAAGGAATATGGTGGAAAGAAAAGCTTTTCTTGCTAAACCAAAGCATCGATATCATGTATCCTAATGTTGAGAACATGATTGTAGTGCCAAATCCCAAAAAGAATGGAGATTATTATAAGAACCCAAGTTTAACTCATTTGATGGACAAACTTTAATTATAAGGAAAATGGTGGAAAAAAAAACATTTCTTGCTAAATCAAAGCATCAAGTCGTGTATCCTAATGAGGAGAACATGATTGCAGTGCCCATAACAAAAAGAATGGAGACTATTATGACTATCAAAGTTTGTCTCATTTCACAGATGAACTTTAATAATAAGGAAAATGGTGGAAAAAGAGCTTTTCCTGCCAAATCAGAGCATCAATATCATGTATCCCAACGAAGTGAACATGATTATAGTGCCCAATAATTGAAAGAATGGAGATTATTATGAGTATCCAAGTTGGTCTCATTTCATGGATGAACATTAATTATAAGGGAGATGTTGGAAAGAAAAGCTTTTCTTGCAAATCTAAAGCATCAATATCGTGTATCCCAAAATGGAAAACATAATTGTAGTGCCACTAACAAAAAGAATAAAGATTATTATGGGAATCAAAGTTTTACTCATTTCAAGGATGAACTTTGATTATAAGGAAAATGGGAGAAAGAAAAGGTTTTCTTGCAAATCCAAAGCATCAATATCGTGTATCCCAATATGGGGAACATGATTGTAGTGCCCAATCACAAAAAGAGTTGTAGATTATTACGATAATACAAGTTTAACTCATTTCATGGACAAACTTTCATTATAAGAAAAATGGTGGAAAGAAAAGCAAATCCAAAGCATCAATATCGTGTATCCCCCGATGAGGAGAACATGATGGTAATGCCTATAACAAAGAGAATAGAGATTATTATGAGTATCCAAGTTTATCCGATTTCACAGATTAACTTTAACAATAAGGACAATGGTGGAAAGAAAAGCTTTTCTTACAAATCCAAAGCATTAATATTGTATATCCCAATGTGGAAAACATGATTGTTGTGCCCAATCACAAATTGAATAATGATTATTATGGTTATCTAAGTTGGACTCATTTCATGGATGGACTTTGATTGTAAGAAAAATGGTGGAAAGAAAACCTTTTCTTTCAAGACCAAAGCATCAATATCGTATATCCTAACAAGGAAGACATGATTGTAGCGCCCAATCACAAAAAAAAAGTGGAGATTATTTTGAATATACAAGTTGTCTCATTTCACAGATGTATATTAATTATAAGGAAAATGGTGGAAAAGAAAACCTTTCTAGCAAATCTAAAGCATTAATATCATGTATCCCAATGCGGAGAATATGATTGCAATGTCACTAACAAAAAGAATAAAGGTTATAATGATACCCAAGTTTCTTTCATTTTGCGGATGGGCTTTGATTATAAGGAAAATGGTGGAAAGAAAAGCTTTTCTTGCAAATCCAAAGCATCAATATCATGTTTCCCAATGAAGAGAACATGATTATAGTGCCCATAACAAAAAGAATGGAGATTGTTATGAGCATCCAAGTTTGTCTTATTGCGCGGTTGAACATTAACAATAACGAAAATGGTGGAAAGAAAAACTTTTCTTGCCAAATCAAAGCATCAATATCATGTATCCCAATGAGAAAAACTTGATTGTAGTGCCCAATAAGAAAAAAATGGAGATTATTACAAGTATCCAGGATTCTCTCATTTCATGGATGAACATTAATTATAAGGAAAATGGTGGAAAGAGAAGTTTTTTTAGCAAATCCAAAGCATTAATGTCGTATATCCCAATGTGGAGATCATGATTGCAGTGTCCATAACAAAAGGAATTTAGATTATTAAAGTATTCAGGTTTATCTTATTTCACGGAAGAACTTTAATTATAAGGAAAATGGTGGAAAGAAAAGCTTTTCTTGATAAACCAAATTATTAATATTGTATATCCCAATGTGGAGAACATGATTGTAATGCCAATAGAAAAAAGAATGGAGACTATAATGAGTATCCATGTTGGTCTCATTTCATGGATGAACTTTAATTATAAGGAAAATGGTGGAAAGAAAAGCTTTTATTGGAAATCCAAGGCATCAATATTTTATATCCCAATGAGAAGAACATGATTGTAGTGCCCATAACAAAAGAATGTAGATTATTACGAGTATCCAAGTTTGTCTTATTTCATGGATGAACTTTAATAATAAGGAAAATAGTGAAAATAAAAGCTGTTCTTGATAAATGAAAGCATCAATATCGTTTATCCTAATGCGGGGAACATGATTGTAGTGCCATTAACAAAAAAAAATGCAAATTTTTATGAGAATCCAAGCTTTACTCATTTCACGGATGAACTTTGATTATAAGGAAAATAGAGGAATAAAAAGCTTTTCTTGCAAATCCAAAGCATCAATGTCATGTATCCCAATGGGGAAAACATGATTGTAGCACCCATTCACAAAAAGAATGGAGATTATTATGAGAATTCAAGTTTGACTCATTTCACAGATGAACTTTGATTGTAATGAAAATGGTGAAAAGAAAACATTTTCTTGCCAAACCAAAGCATTAACATCGTGTATCCCAATGAGGACAACATGATTGTAGTGCCCAATCACAAAAAATAGAGATTTTTACAAGTATCCCAGATTGTCTCACTTCATGCATAAGCATTAATTATACGAAAAATGGTGGAAAGAAAAGCTTTTCTTGCAAATCCAAAGCATCAATATCGTGTATCCCAATGTGGAGAACATGATTGTAGTGCCCAATCACAAAATGAATGGAGATTATTACGAATATCCAAGTTTGACTCATTTCATAGATTGACTTTGATTGTAAAAAAAATGGTGGAGAGAAAACCTTTTTTTTTCAAAACCAAAGCATCAATCTCGTGTATCCCAATGATAAGAACATGATTATAGTGACCGATAATAAAAAAAATGGAGATTTATTACAAGTATTCAAGATTGTCTCATTTCACGGATGAACTTTAATAATAAGGAAAATGGTAGAAAGAAAAGCTTTTCTAGAAAATCCAAAGCATTAATATCGTGTATCCCAATGTAGAGAACATGATTGCAGCACCCATAACAAAAAGAATAGAGATTATTACGAGTATCTAGGTTTATCTCATGTCACGAATAAACTTTAATTATAAGAAAAGTGGTGGAAAGAAAAGCTTTTCTTGCCAAACCAAAGCATCAATATCGTGTATCCCAATGTTAAAAACGTGACTGTTGTGCCCAATCACAAAAAGAATAAAGATTATTATAAGAATCTAAGTTTGAGTCATTTGACGGGCAAACTTTAATTACAAGGAAAATGATGAAAAAAAAAGCATTTCTTACCAAATCAAAGCATCAAATCATGTATCCTAATGAGAACATGATTGTAGTGCCCATAACAAGAAGAATGGGGATTATTATGAGTATCCAAGTTTGTCTCATTGCATGGAAGAATTTTTAATAATAAGGAAAATGGTGGAAAGAAAAGCTTTTCCTGCCAAATCAAAGCATCAATATCGTGTATCCCAATGAGGTGAACATGATTTCAGTGCCTAATAACAGAAAAAGTGGAGATTATTATGAGTATCCAAGTTTGTCTCATTTCACGGATTAACATTAATTATAAGGAAAATGTTGGAAAGAAAAGCTTTTCTTGCAAATTCAAAGCATGAATATCGTGTATCCCAAAATGGAGAACATGATTATAATGCCACTAACAAAGAGAATGGAGATTATTATGAGAATCAAAGTTTCACTCATTTCAGGGATAAACTTTGCTTATAAGGAAAATAGGAGAAAGAATAGCTTTTCTTGCAAATCAAAAGCATCAATATCATGTATCCCAATAAAGGGAACATGATTGTAGTGCCCAATCACAAAAAAAATTGTAGATTATTAAGATAATACAAGTTCTACTCATTTGATGGACAAGCTTTCATTATAAGGAAAATAGTGGAAAGAAAAAGCTTTTCTTGCAAACCCAAAGATTCAATATCATGTATTCCCCGAAGAGGAGGACATGATTATAGTGCCTATAACAAAGAGAATGGAGATTATTACGAGTATCCAAGTTTGTCCCATTTCACAGATGAACTTTAACAATAAGGACAATGCTGGAAAGAAAAGCTTTTCTTGCAAATCCAAAGCATTAATATCGTGTATCCCAATGTGGAGAACATGATTGTTATGCCCAATCACAAATTGAATAGAGATTATTACGGGTATCCAAGTTTAGCTCGTTCCATGGATGGACTTTGATTATAAGAAAAATGGTGAAAAGAAAACATTTTCTTTCAAGACCAAAGCATTAATATCGTATATCCCAATGAGAAGGACATGATTGTAGTGCCCAATCACAAAAAAGTGGAGATTATTACGAGTATCCAAGATTGTCTCATTTCACGGATAAACATTAATTATAAGGAAACTAGTGGAAAGAAATACTCTTCTAGCAAATCCAAAGCTTTAATATCGTGTATCCTAATGTGGAGAACATGATTGCAGTGACCCTAGCAAAAAGAACGGAGGTTAGAATGAGAGTCCAAGTTTGTCTCATTTCACGGATGAACTTTGATGATAAGGAAAATGGTGAAAAAAAACCTTTTCTTGCAAATCCAAAGCAATATCGTGTATCCCAATGAGGAGAACATGATTGTAGTGCTATAATAAAAAGAATGGAAATTGTTACGAGCATCCAAGTTTGTCTCATTTCATGGTTGAACTTTAACAATAAGGAAAATGGTGACAAAAAAAGCTTTTCTTGCAAAATCAAAGCATCAATATCGTGGATCCCAATGAGGTGAACATAATTGTAGTGCCCAATAACAAAAGGAATAGAGATTATTATGAGCATCAAAGTTTGCCTTATTTCACGGATAAACATTAATTATAAGGAAAATGATGAAAAGAAAAGCTTTTCTTGAAAATCCAAAGCATTAATATCATGTATCCCAAAGTAGAAAACATGATTGTAGTGCCACTATTAAAAATAATAGAGATTATTATGAGAATCAAAGTTT
This sequence comes from Adansonia digitata, assembly GCA_029448705.1. Lineage (NCBI taxonomy): Eukaryota > Viridiplantae > Streptophyta > Magnoliopsida > Malvales > Malvaceae > Adansonia > Adansonia digitata. The sequence goes on along the minus strand of JAQSVH010186731.1, from coordinate 7,280 downwards.
AACTCATTTCACAGATGAACTTTGATTATAATGAAAATGGTGGAAAGAAAAGCTTTTCTTCCAAATCCAAAGCATCAATATCTTGTATCCCAATGAGGAGAACATGATTGTAATGCCTATAACAAAAAGAATAGAAATTGTTATGAGTATCCAAGTTTGTCTCATTTCACAGTTGAACTTTAACAATAAGGAAAATGCCAAAAAGAAAAGCTTTTCTTGCCAAATCAAAGCATCAATATCGTGGATCCCAATGAGGTGAACATGAATGTGTTGCCCAATAACAAAAGGAATAGAGATTATTATGAGCATCAAAGCTTGCCTTATTTCACGGATAAACATTAATTATAAGGAAAATGATGGAAGGAAATGCTTTTCTTGCAAATCCAATGCATCAATATCGTGTATCCCATAGTGGAAAACATATTGTAGTGCCACTAACAAAAATAATAGAGATTATTATGAGAATCAAAGTTTCACTTATTTCACGGATGAACTTTGATTATAATGAAAATGGCAAAAAGAAAAGCTTTTCTTGCAAATCCAAAGCATCAAATTATGTATCTTAACGTGGAGAACATGATTATAATGCCCAATCACAAAAAGAATATAGATTATTATGAGAATCCAAGTTTAACTCATTTGATGGACAAACTTTAATTGTAAGGAAAATGGTGGAATGAAAAGCTTTTCTTGTAAATCCAAAGCATTAATATCATGTATCCCAATGTGGAGAACATGACTGTTGTGCCTAATCATAAAATGAATAAAGATTATTTTAGGTATACAAGTTTGACTCTTTTCACGGATGGACTTTGATTGTAAGAAAAGTGGTGGAGAGAAAACCTTTTCTGGCATATCCAAAGCGTTAATATTGTGTATCCTAATGTGGATAAGATGATTGCAGTGCCTCTAATAAAAATAATGGAGGTTATAATGAATATCCAAGTTTCTCTTATTTCGTGAATGAGCTTTGATTATAAAGAAAATGGTGAAAAGAAAAGCTTTTCTTGCAAATCCAAAGCATCAATATCGTGCATCCCAATAAGGAGAACATGATTGTAGTGCCCCTAACAAAAAAAAAATGGAGATTGTTATAAGTATCCAAGTTTGTCTCGTTTCATGGTTGAACTTTAACAATAAGGAAAACGGTGGAAAGAAAAGCTTTTCTAGCCAAATCAAAGCATTAATATCATATATCCCAATAAGGTGAACATGATTGTAGTGCCCAATAACAAAAAGAATGGAGATTATTACGACTATCAAAGTTTGCCTCATTTCATATATAAACTTTAATTATAAGGAAAATGGTGGAAATAGAAGCTTTTCTTGTAAATCTAAAGCATCAATATCATGTATCTTAACGTGGAGAACATGATTGTAGTGCCCAATCACAAAAAAATGTAGATTATTATGAGAATCTAAGTTTGACTTATTTAATGGATAAACTTTAATTATAAGGAGAATGGTGGAAAGAAAGGCATTTCTTGCCAAATCACAGCATCAATATCATGTATCTAGTGAGGTGAACATGATTGTAGCACCCAGTGACCAAAAGAATGAAGATTATTATGACTATCCAAGTTTGTCTCATTTTATAGATGAACTTGAATTATAGGGAAAATGGTGGAAAGAAAAGGCTTTCTGGCAAATCCAAAGCACCAATATCATGTATCCCAATATACAGAATGTGATGTAGTGCCCAATCACGAAAAAAACATAGAGTATTATGAGTATCCAAGTTTGTCTCATTTCACGAATAAACTTTAACAATAAGGAAAATGGTGGAAAGAAAAGCTTTTCTTCCCAAAATCAAAGCATCAATATCGTGTATCCCAATGAGGTGAACATGATTGTAGTACCCAATGAAAAAAAGATTAGACATTATTACGAGTAACTAAGTTTGTCTCATTTCACGGATAAATAGTACGAAAATTGGTAGAGAGAAAAGCTTTTCCCGAAAATCCAAAGCATCAATATCGTGTATCCCAACATGGAGAACATGATTGTAGTGCAAAACCACAAAAGAATGTAGATTATTTTGAGAATCTAAGTTTGACTTATTAGATGCACAAACTTTAATTATAAGAAAAATAGAGGAAAGAAAAGCTTTTCTTGTAAATCCAAAGTACCAATATCGTGTATCCTAATATGGGAAACATGATTGTAGTCCCCATTAACAAAAAGAATTGAGATTGTTACAAGTATCCATGTTTGTCTCATTCCACAGATGAACTTTTATTATAAGTAAAATGGTTGAAATAGAAGCTTTTCTTGCCAAACCAAAGCATCAATATTGTGTATCCTAATGAGGTGAACATGATTGTAGTGCCCATAACAAAAAGAATGAAGATTATTACAAGTATCCAAATTTGTCTCATTTCACGGATAAACTTTAATAATAAGGAAAATGGAGGAAAGAAAAGGTTTTCTTGCAAAATCAAACATCAATATCGTGTATCCCAATAAGGTGAACATAATTGTAGTGCCCAATAACAAAAAGAATGGAGATTATTATGAGTATCCAAGTTTGTCTCATTTCATGTATGAACTTTAATAATAAGGAAAATGGTGGGGAAAAAAGCTTTTCTTGCCTAAACAAAGCATCAATATCATGTATCCCAATGTTGTGAGCATGATTGTACTGCCTAATAACAAAAAGAATGGAGATTGTTATGAGAATCCAAGATTGACTCATTTTGCGTATGAACTTTGATTATAAGGAAAATGGTGGAATGAAAAGCTTTTCTTGCAAATCCAAAGAATCAATATCATGTATCCCAATGTGAAGAACATGATTGTAGTACCCAATCACAAAAAGAATGGAGATTGTTATAAGAATCTAAATTTGACTCACTTCACAGATAAACTTTAATTATAGGGAAAATAGTGGAAAGAAAACCTTTTCTTGCCAAACCAAAGCGTCAATATCATGTATCCCAATGAGGAGAACATGGTTATAGTGCCCAAAAAAATGGAGATTATTATGAGTATCCATGTTTGTCTCATTTCACTGATGGACATTAAATATAAAGAAAATTATGGAAAGAAAAGCTTTTCTTGCAAACACAAAGCGTTGATTTTGTGTATCCGGAGAACATGATTGTAGTCCCCATTAACAAAAAGAATGAAGATTGTTAAGAGTATCCAAGTTGTCTTATTTCATGGATGAGCTTTGATTATAAGGAAAATGATGGAAAGAAAAACTTTTATTGCAAATCAAAAGCGTCAATATCATGTATCCCAATGTGGAGAACATGGTTGTAGTGCCCAATCACCAAAAAAAAATTGAGATTGTTTCGAGAATCTAAGTTTGTCTCATTTCACGGATTAACATTAATTATAAGGAAAATGGAGGAAAGAAAAGCTTTTCTTGCAAATCCCAAGCATCATTATCATGTATCCGAACGTGGAAAACACGATTGTGGTGCCCAATCATAAAAAAAATATAGATTATTACAAGAATCCAAGTTTCACTCATTTGACGGACAAACTTTAATTATAAGGAAAATGGTGGAAAGAAAAGCTTTTCTTGCCAAATCAACGCATCAATATTGTGTATCCTAATGAGGCAAACATGATTGTAGTTCCCAATAACAAGAAGAATAGAGATTATTATGAGTATTCAAGTTTGTCTTATTTCACAGGTGAACTTTAATAATAAGGAAAATGGTGGGAAAAAAAGCTTTTCTTGCCAAATCAAAGCATCAATATTTTGTATCCCAATGCGGTGAGCATGATTGTAGTCCCAATAACAAAAAGAATGGAGATTGTTATGAGAATCCAAAAGTGACTCATTTCACGTATGAACTTTGATTATAAGGAAAATGGTGGATTGAAAAGCTTTTCTTGCAAATCCAAAGAATCAATATCGTGTATCCTAATGTGAAGAACATGATTGTAGTGCCCAATCACAAAAAGAATGGAGATTATTATTAGAATCCAAGTTGGTCTCATTTCATAGAGGAACTTTGATTATAAGGAAAATGGTGGAAAGAAAACCTTTTCTTGCCAAACCAAAGTGTCAATATCGTGTATCCCAATGACGAGAACATGGTTGTAGTGCCTAAAAAAATGGAGATTATTATGAGTATCCATGTTTGTCTCATTTCATGGATGAACATTAAATAGAAGGAAAATGGCGAAAATAAAAGCTTGTCTTGCAAAGACAAAATGTTAATTTTGTGTTTCCCAATTTGGAGAACATGATTGTAGTCCCTACTAACAAAAAGAATCGAGATTGTTACAAATATCCAAGTTTGTCTCATTTTATAGATGAACTTTGATTATAAAGAAATTGATGGAAAGAAAAACTTTTATTGCAAATCAAAAGCATCAATATCATGTATCCCAATGTAGAGAACATGGTTGTAGTGCCCTATCACAAAAGAAATTGAGATTGTTATAAGAATCTAAGTTTGTCTCATTTCACGGATAAATTTTGATTACAAGGAAAATGGTGGAAAGAAAAGCATTTCTTGCAAATCCAAAGCATCAATATCATGTATCCCAATGTGGAGAACATGATTGTTGTTCCTAATCACAAAAAAAATGTAGATTATTACGACAATTCAAGTTTGACTCATATAATGGACAAACTTTAATTATAAGGAAAATGGCAAAAAAAAATTTCTTGCAAATCTAAGGCATCAATATCGTGTATCTTAATGAACCCATAACAAAAAGAATGGAGATTGTAACAAGTATCCAAGTTTATCTCATTTCATGGATGAACGTTAAGAAATAAGAAAAATGGTGGAAAGAAAAGCTTTTTGTGCAAAGCCAAAACATCAATTTTGTGTATCCTAATGTGGAGAACATGATTGCAGTCCCTATTAATACAAAGAATCAAGATTATTATGAGTATCCAAGTTTGTCTCATTTTATGGATGAACATTGATTACAAGGAAAATGGTGGGAAGAAAAGCTTTTCTAGCAAATCCAAAGCATGAATATCATGGATCTTAATAAGGAGAGCATGATTGCAGTGGCTATAGCAAAAATAATGAAGATTATTATGAGAGTCAAAGTTTAACTCATTTGAAGGATGAACTTTAATTATAAGGAAAATGGAGGAAAGAAAAGCTTTTTTTGCTAAACCAAAGCATCAATATCGTGCATCCGAATAAGGTGAACATGATTTTGGTGCCCAATAACATAAAAAATGAAGATTATTGCGAGTATCCAAGTTTGTCTCATTCACGGATAAACATTAGTTATAAGGAAAATGGTGGAAAGAAAAGCTTTTTCTTGCAAATCCAAAGCATCAATATCATGTATCCTAAAGTAGAGAACATGATTATAGTATCACTAACAAAAAGAATAGAGATTATTAAGAGAATCAAAGTTCCACGTATTTCATGGATAAACTTTGACTATAAGGAAAATGGTGGAAAGAAAAGTTTTCTTGCAAATCCAAAGCATCAATATCGTGTATGCCAATCACAAAAAGAAGGTAGATTATTATGAGAATCGAAGTTTGACTCATTTAATTGGCAAACTATAATTATAAGGAAAATGGTGGAAAAGAAAGCTTTTCTTGCCATATTAAAGCATCAATATTGTGTATCTCAATAAGGTGAACATGATTATAGTGCCCAATAATAGAAAGAATGGAGATTATTACGAGTATCCAAGTTTGTCCCATTTCACGGATGAACTTTGATTATAAGGAAAAAGTTGGAAGAAAATTTCATGCCAAGCCAAAAGCTTTAATATCGTGTGTCCCAATGAGGAGACATGATTGTAGTGCACAATAACAAAAAAATTAAGATTATTACGAGTATCAAAGTTTGTCTCATTTCACGAATGAACAGTAATTACAAAGAAAATGGTGGAAAGAAAAGCTTTTCTTGCATATCCAAAGCATCAATATAATGTATCCCAATGAGGTGAACATGATTGCACTACCGAATAAAAAAAATGGAGATTATTACGAGTATCTAGGTTTGTCTAATTTCACAGATGACCATTAATTATAAGGAAAATAGTGGCAAAAAGCTTTCCTTGCAAATCCAAAGCATTAATATAGTGTATCCCAATGTGGAGAATATGATTATAATGCCCTATCGCAAAAAGAATGGAGATTATTATGAGAATCCAAGTTTGACTCATTTGGTGGACAAACTTTAATTATAAGGCAAATAATGGAAAGAAATCCTTTTCTTGCTGAACCAAAGCATCAATATTACGTATCCCAATATGGAGAAATGATTGCAGTGCCCAATGACAAAAGGAATGAAGATTATTTCGAGTATCTGTTTAACGAATAAACTTTAATTATAAGAAAATGGTGAAAGGAAAGCTTTTCTTGCCAATCCAAAGCATCACTATTATGTATCCTAATGTCAAGAATATGTTGTAGTGCCCAATCACAAAAAGAATGGATATTATTATGATAATCTATGTTTGACTCATTTGATGGACAAACTTTAATTATAAGGAAAATGGTGAAAAGAAAAGTATTTCTTGCCAAATCAAGGCATCAATACCATGTATCCTAATGAGGTGAACATGATTGTAGTGCCTAATGACAAAAGCAATGGAGATTATTGCGAGTATCCAAGTTTATTTCATTTCATGAATGACCATTAACTATAAGGAAAATGGTGAAAAGAGAAGCTTTTCTTGCAAATCCAAAGCATCAATATCGTGCATCCCAATGTGTAGAGCATGATTGCAGTGCCCATGACAAAAAGAATACAGATTATTATGAGTATCCAGGTTTATCTTATTTCACATATAAACTTTAATTATAAGGAAAATAGTGGAAAGAAAAACTTTTCTTACCAAACCAAAGCATCGATATCGTGCATCCCAATTAGGAGAACATGATTGTGGTGCCCAATAACAAAAAGCATAGAGATTATTATGAGTATCCAAGTTTGTCTCATTTCAGGGATGACATTAGTTATAAGGAAAATTGTAGAAAGAAAAGCTTTTCTTGCAAATCCAAAATATCAATATCATGTATCCCAAAGTGGAGGATATGATTGTAGTGCCACTAACAAGAAGTATAGAGATCACTATAGGAATCAAAGTTTCGCTAATTTCATAGATAAACTTTGATTATAAGGAAAATGGTGGAAAGAAAAGCTTTTCTTGTAATTCCAAAAAATCAAATCATGTATCCTAACATCGAAAACATGATTGTAGTGCCCAATCACAAAAAGAATGTATATTATTATGAAAATCCAAGTTTGTATTATTTCATGGATGAACTTTGATTATAAGGAAAATGATGGAAAGAAAAGTTTTTCTTGCAAAACCAAAGCAGCAATATC
>JAQSVH010186701.1:0-18479 GCA_029448705.1 Adansonia digitata | reverse complement strand
ATTTTCAATTTTATTAAAAATATTAAGAGATTATCCTAAAACCTGATCTAAATGAAAAGTACTAAAACTTGATTCTTAGAACTCAAATTTGGTCAATAAGACCAAGATGTCCTCTAAAGTACCTTTGACTTGGAAGTATCCTAGTAACTCTAAAAAACTTGGTTTTTAAAGCAAAAAAAATCAAAATACCTTTGGGGTATACTTTCGACATAAAAGTATCCCGATAACCTTAAAGGATTCGAAAATGATCATAAAAGGGTGAACTTATCCTAAATACACCCCTTTAACATAAAAGTATCCCAGTGACTATATTGAACTCAATTTTAAGAAAAATTACTAAAATGCCCTTAAGAACTATATTCATCTTGAAATTATCCCAGTGACTCTAAAGGATTCAAAAATGGAAAGAGATGATATTTTTACACTAAATGGGTAATTTGGATATTATAAGTAACCTAAAATGCAAAAATTACAATTAAACCCCTAAACTTTTCAAACTTGTATTTCATACCCTACCAAAAAATAGAAAACAAAAGGTTTTAATATTCTCTATACCCTACCGGAGGACCGAATGTATTTTAAAAATATTCATAAATTACCAAAATGCCCTAAATGAAAAATTGAATGCTGGAAATGGCAACTTTAACCTTAAAATTCTAGGTTTTCCTAATGATACCTAAACTTTATAAATTTTGCAATTTGGTCCCTACATAATTAAAACACAAAATTAAAAATCAAATATGTCACAAAAATCATGGAGATCATACCAAATGACACAAGTCAATTTGCCAAAATATGTAAAGTCTAAAAATATTTTTTAATTTTTTTGCAATTTGACCCCTACATTTCCTAAAATTACAAAAGTAGCATAAAAAACATTAAAAACTTCATCAAACTAGTCCTTGCATGATTTGGCCAACAAAGGGAAATACCGTTCCAAAGCCTTGCAGTTTTAGGGAAAATTATTTGTTAGTCCCCACAACTTCCATAAATCACAAAATAATATAAATTACCATGAAAACAACAACTAAAATTGTATCCAAGACCTCCATGGGTTTCGGCCTCCACCAAGAAAACATATTCTTCAAAATTTTTCAACACAATAATCATACATCTTATTTCTACTAAACTTAAATCAACATCATTATGTAAGAAATCAAGAAAAATAAACCTATATATATATGTTTTTCCAACATATTAACAAGAAAATACTAAGTAAAATAATATCAAAATCATATCACAAAAAAATCAACATCATATCAACAAACAACATATCTCATGCAAAAAATTAAGCTATTGTTAAGAAAAATCAAACATAACAATTAAATCAAAGAAAATAGTTCATAGCCATCAAGCTTAGCCTTTCAACATGGATTAAAATCCAAGAGTTTAAGCATGATTTGGCTCACTAAAACGAAGAAAAGTGAATAAAATGAACAAAACTAAAGATTTTACAAGGAAAATTGCCTTAAAAGCTTACTAACTTAGAAAATTTTTGGAGTTTTTAGTGTTGTTTTCTTCCTTAGAACCATTAGCCTTATTTTGAACGATTCTCCCTTTATTTATAAAGGGGAGATTCTGCCAAGAAGGAATAAAATCCTTCTTGTTCAAATTTTATTTGTTTGATAAATTAAGTTGTAAATTGGTTGGCAATATAAGCCTTAATTAATTAAATTTATCTTTTAGCATGAGTCTTATGCATTAGTTATCACCTAGGGCTTAGACTCTAGGATGATGATGATAAGCTTAAAAAAATCTTAATAAAATATACCACAAAAAATGAATTAGAAAGATTAAAATGTAACAAATTAAAAATTAGGTATTCAAACAATAAAATTTTATTTGATAATATTTAATTAATAATATGAAAAAAATAATAGGCCCAATTAAAAATTTGTAAAAAAATATTGGGCCTAAATAAGTTTATGTTATAAGAAAGAAATCCATTTGTTTAGTTCTTAAGAAGCATAAAACAGAGGATAAAATGGGAGGGGTTGTTGATAAAAGGAAAGTAGAAAAAATTTACAAGATATGATCTATCTATATCTAACGTATCAACTCCAAATATTGAAAATAAAAAGCAAAGGTATTTATTTCAAAATACTTTGATATATGATGTGAATCTATTATTTCAATTTCTTGCTTTTTTTATTACTGAATTAAGTAGAGTGGTTTTACATTTACAGACACATAAAAAAACAATTTTTGTGGACAAGAAAATAGTTTTGTTTTGTTTTTTTTTTAATGTTATAACTCTTACGTATATGTCTGCTTTGGTTCGAAAGGGCATTCTGAAAAAACTTCAGTTTAGTTTTATTATAGAAAAAAGAGAATTGTTGGCTTGAGTTTTTTCCTTCCACCGAGAAAGCATTTATTTTGCAGTTCATTTCAAAAGACTTTAATCGATGCATACAAAAATAGGCTAATTCAATAGCTAAGAAAATAAACAAATGGGCTAGTTGGAAAATTAATTTGAGCCCAAAATATTCAAATTGACTTGTTGGAAATTTTCATATTAATATATTGGGCTTGATAAAAAATGGGCTTGCAAAATTGTGGCAAGCTTGTCGAGAATGAAATGAGTTTATTAGACCTAATAGCAAAATGTACAAGTTTTAAGCTCATTAAGGAAATCGACCCAAAAATAATAAAATAAAATAAAAATAATAGAATTGTCTTCTAAAAAATCCAAGCATTAATTATAAAAGAAAATTTTGAGAAGCCTCATGTAAGAAAAAGATAATTAAAAATTTCAAACTCATAAAATTTTATGAGAAAAACCTTTATGAAAGAATATTGATTTTTGAAAAAAAATACAAAACTCATAAAATAAATTGAAATTTTATAAATTAAATTAATGTTTATTTAATAAAAATATTTGAAGAATTTCAAAAATTTTAAACTTAGAAAAATCCTACCAAAAAATTACAGGATGGAAAACTCCGTATTTTAGAAATGAGAAAATTTCAAAAAAAAATCCAACTTAAGGAAAATGAGTTGAATTTGGTACGTTGCTTAGAACATTAATGCACAAAAATAGGAAAAATAAAAACTTGAATTTTGGAACAAGTTCATTGAAAAATTTTACAAATAGAAATTCGGGATATAGTGAAAAATTTAAAATTAATTGGTAAATTTGACAACTTGATAGTTTATGGTATAAAATGCCAATATAGGTTTTTTTCCTGAATATCTTGAATTTTTCAAATTGCATATCGACATAAATATTACATAGGCATTGGTAAAAATATACGACAAATAACTTCCCTAAATTTTTCAAAAAAATTTTGAAAAATTCTTAAAAATAAAAAATTTGACCGAGATATCATCCGTGAAAATAAATTTCAAAATGTCCAAAAAAATAAAATTAAAAGCTAATTTTTTTTACCTTTATGCTTATCTTTTTATCTAAGATTTATTTTTTATGACCCTTGATACTACACTTTTTCTATCTTGTGTATGTGCGGCCATTTAAGCATGACTGAATAAGTTATAAAAATACCAAATCCACCAAGCAAAAATTAACCTTTATCAGGGTGACCGCTAAGTTCTATGTCTTAAATAACTAAGATGATCAGAAAAAAATTCGATGAAATTAATCGTCTACAATACTATGTACGATTTCTAGGTCGATCACACTGCTTTATCCCCGGCATGGCTTACGAAATGCAAATATTAGTGTTCCTAGTAGGTCCTAGGTTTTAGATCCTCCTTACTCAAAGCTGCAGACACCTTATTTTGTCCGGGCTAATTTTTTAGCAATCTGCAGCATAGACATGAGAGGAGGCGATTATCGCCGGGCAATAACTCGATTTTAACTCATTTCTTTGCATAAAAAAGGATTAAAACCTATATCAGATTATGAATTTGGACTTTTGAACTAATCAAAACATTTTTTGAAGTCTAAATTAGATAATCACCCTACTCTTCCCTAGTTTGTTAACCAAGATCACCATTAGCCACCCTACTTGCTAGAAAATCATTTCAGTATTTAAACCAGTCACCCTAAGTCCATCACATTGGCAGCAAGTTGCTCCCTACAACCACTCTATAGCCTCCAAGTTGACATCACTTTGTCCCCATTGAGAAATAACCAAAACACCTCTAATTTAGCTCCAAAATGCTTGTATAAATAGACCACTTATATCTCAGCTAAGGATCTTTTGATTTCAGCTTATTTTCAACTTTCAAAAACATATTCCTACTTCAAGAAAACCAAAATCCCATAGCTCTTCACTCACCACCCAAAAATAGCCCCAAAACACTCTTTCCCAACCATTACACATTCTAAAAACCACCCTTATCCATACTAGAACCAAAACCACATTATTTATTTTTTTTTCTTGTTTATTAAAAACAAGGAAAAGAGGAAAATTCAAGCCATCTCCACTGCTCCAACTATTTAGCCAAAAATTAAAGTTTTGTTGGTATAACTTCCTACTTTATCACTTTCATTTTCTATTTTTCAACATCTTCATCATTTTAGTGAGCTCTCTATGTTTCTATCACCCTCTTAGGATTATCATGCATTATCGTGGCTTTTGGTTGTGGTAGTTTAGGATTTGGATGCCTTAGTGCCCCTTTGATGTGCAAAATGCCTCATTTCATCCTCGTTATTTTGATAGCTCTTGCTAATGCTTTTTATACCATATCCATGCATCTTGTTATACTTAACCCATGTATGAATCATTAGCCTAACACATTTCACGCACATTGATACATTAGCTTGCTTGAATCATTGTCATTTTCAATATCCATAACATTTTCTTGTCAAAACGCATAATACTTTCTTTGTCTAGACCATTGGTAAAGTTAGCATACCCATTCATGTTATGTGCCATCCCCTTGTATGTTTGTTGTTTTCCCCTTGTCAAAATGCACGTTTGATGGCTGTCAAAAATTGATTTTCAAAACCTCCCCAAGCCAAGCATGTTAACCTCACCCAATGAGGATTAGCACGGACTTAGCATTTTCCCTAAAGTTAGCAAAAAATTTTGGGGAAAATTAAGTTTTTCAAATCTAGAATCTTGGTTAAACAAACTCAAATCTTCTGATTTTATAATGAAAATAGCCTTACAATTGTTCCCGAAATGTTCGTGCCTTATTTTTTAATCAAAACCTTTGAGTGGTATGATCAACGGGCTGTTTAATTATCCTAAATTAGTCCAAGGTTGTGCAAATAAATTTGTGATGCTCATGCCACTCTTTCCATTAAGTCATGGATGTTCGAATGTTGATGACTCAAGTTTGGACCCGTAAACATAGAGAAAATAAGAAATATCCTCTGCTTTGCTTTGTTTCCTGCTGGTAGCATCACTGTAGCAAATTTAAAATCACTTTAAAATCTCAGATGATTTTTTATGAATTTTATAATATTTTTCTTTGAAAGTGTGTTGAAATATCTTTAAAACGAGGTCTTGTTCACCACTGGATCAGTCCAGATGAAAGAGTTATGATTTTTCAAACCTAGACTATCCAGAATCCTTGGAGCGAACAAAAGGCATTCCGGTTGGGCCCATTAGGCCCACTAAACGATTTTTCTAAATCCATCTAGCATTTTTCTAAAAAAATTAATGAAACTCCCTTTCTGGAAAGGTATTATTTGTAATTATTCGATACCAAATAAGTTCAGAATGCTCTACTGGCAGCGAAATTAATCCGAACTTGAAAATTTATTCCCTCGAAAAGTGACTTTTTGGGATATTTGGAATATTTTTAGATTGACTCTTGTCGAGTTAGCTTTCTAACGGTATCTTGTCCACCCTCTAAAGCCTTCAAACCATTTTAGAATAAATTCAGAAAGAAAGATAGCGTGATGTCATCCCTTGTTTTCGGTTATGGTCAAAATTAAGTTGTTTTCCCGAGTTTCATCTTGAGACATTCGAATATCTCCGTATTACCCCAATCAAACTCGAAAACATGCTTCGATCTCTTGTAAACTCGTATCAAGGCACGAACATATTTTAAATCTTTACCATCCTCATTCACAATAATTTTTTTTGCCAAAAGTCGTCAAAATGCTCACTTGTTTTCTAAATCGCAATGTTTTGTTAAGTTAATTTTTTCCAACTCGATTTCTTTAAAGAGTGTCAGATATGTCACTTTTGGGGATACTCCAACCCCACTTTTCAAAATTGGTAAGATTTAGAAATCTTCCTTTATCAAAATTATTTGTCATCTACGGGGATACTCCAATCTTAACCTTTCGAGGGGATACTCCAACCCTGCTTTTCAAAATTGTCAAGATTTAGAAATCTCCCTTTGTCAAAATTATTTGTCATCTATGGGAATACTCTAACCCATTTTTCTGAGGGGACACTCTAACCTTGTCTTTCAACTATAATTAAATTTTTCTCCTTCCTGGACTTCCATGAATATGTTAAACAAACCTCGTTTAATCAAGAAACCTAGATGCATCTCGAAAATTGTTGATTTGATTATTCCTAAATAATCGATGCCAATTGCGAAATAAATTCCATTAGTCCATCCTTTTTTTTACCATTATATTAAATGATCCATGTTATGTTACTTCATTTATTGCTTTACTAACATTATTTCTTTATGATGATTATTTACATTCATGTTTTCGAATCATTTCAAGTAAAACTAAAGGTAATATTCCACGCGGGTATCTCTCAAGTACTTAAAGTGCAATATTTCATTTTTCAAAGTAAAATTCGGAGGTCATTTTTATTGAAAATCTCTGCATTCTCCATCTCTCCGGGGCGTATATAAAAGTAAATCTTTTTCACCAAAACCTAGATTTCTGTAAGATTCATGCATTAAAAAGGGTTATATCGAAATAATGATGAGTTAAGCTTGAAAGAATCAAAACCAAGATAAGACATAGGTAGTAAGGTATCGATTTTAGGCATAGCCAAGAGATAGTACCTCATCATGCGTAACCAATTCTCGAACCCAAACGACGAATCTTTGTGTTACGTAGACCACGGGATCGATGTTTTAAGTTTCATAACTCAAAACATAGGTTTCAATAGGCATCCGATCATGACTAACCCAAAATGATCGGTGGCAATTCCAAGCGTTGGCCATTTCATAATGGTCATCTGAGACCAATAAGATGAGCAATTCATCTTATGGTCCTCTTCACTGTATCACAAGTCGAGAATCATTACTTTTTCATTCTCATCATGTTACGAAGAAAAAGTCTTGGTCAAGGAGATATTTCTAAGTCAGAAAAATATTTTAAGTCGTAAGCACCCATAGATCCGTGAAGATCCACTTCGGGGCACGTTGCGACAACTTGGCGACTCCACTGGGGATAGTATAAAGAGTTAGGCCAATAACTAGCTGTGTCTTACTAGGTTCTCAGTTCTTTCGATCTTCGATCATTATTTAACTATGACCCATTTTTTTCGTTTTGTCAACTAATCTTTTGTTAGGCATAATTGTCAGAATTGTCTTATTTTCGAATAATCATCAGTTTAATAAAAATGGTAATACGAGAGTAAGCAAAAAGGTTTGATTGTTTCCTTATCTCACACTGCACACTTACATATGCATTAGAGTCCCACCAAACACCATGGCGAAGTTATAATCAATCATTAAGAGCAAGTGAATTATCCGCCTTTGTGAGTAACCCTCTACATAAGCATGGCAATAACTTCTCAGATGTAAATTACCTATGTCTCTCATGAGTAACCTTTCGTATTTGCATAGAAAAATACATCAAATGGATACAACTTGTTCTGCCAAATCCATGATGGGTTTAGGATTAGGGTCCCTAAATTGTCCTTATCGGATGAAAGAACAATTCAGGTACCTATTTAGGCGTCAACTTAAACCTTATACAGTGAGCCCTATGAGCTAAACCATGTTAAACCATACTGAAACGCTGCTAGAATACCCAGAGAATAGGGTTACTTTGGGAAATATTCCTAATCTTTACTCTTAATTACCATAATTATGTAGGTGACAATGAGTATGCAATTATCACCTGCATTTGCATATTTTTCATTTATTAAGGCATGTCATCGTGCCACTTGAACGATGGTTAATCTTTGTCTAAATAAGTGACGATGAGCAAAACCCATTATTCATAATGTTTTTGCTATAAGCCGTTATGCTGTCTGAGTCACGGCTTAACTCGCACCCGTACTAGTGGTGATAAACGAATATTACTATTGGTCAATTATTTTTCCATCAAAATAAGATATTGCATAACCTCATCAAGGGCAAATTGCATCTTGGCATGTTGAAATGCTGCCCATTTCTTGTCTCACCACTTTGGTTGAGACATGTTATGAATATTTTGTTATGATGTTCTTAAATTCTTTATTTCTTTACATTTGTCTCCTATATGTTCTACTAACTTATTTTCCCTTTGTTTATGTTTTGGTGCATGCATCATTTCATCATAACTATCATGGATAATTGTTCTAGTTCTATGTTCAGCAATGGGCATCATTTATGGAGCAGCAATTTATCTCCACTATCAAGTCTTTTAAAAACGTCAAAACATGGTCAGAAGGTCACCAATGTCAAGACGGGGACATTCTAAAGCCCGACTACGTCTCAGAAATGCTGAAGAGGTTAAGATCGATTTTCGTCAGAATGATTTTAGAGAATTGAAGCACATTTGGGATAGTTAGGATAACAACGAGAAAGAAGCCTTCACTAAAATGTTCAAAGATATAGCTCTCTTACTTCGAGTTCAGTTGGATGATGGCTTACTGCGAGCAGCTGCATAGTTCTAGAATCTAGCCTATCAATGTTTCACCTTCAATCAACAAGATTTAGTCATACGATTAATGAATTCACAGCTCTGCTCAACATAGAAAGGGCTAAGTCTGATCGGATTTATTGCAAAGCATTATCGCCTCCTCTGTTCATGAAAAGGCTGAAGCAAATTCTTGAAGCCACAGAAGCATGGGTTAACAGTCACGCCAAAGTAAAAGAGAGTAGTGAATGCATCTCTTGGGCTAGCTTGAAAGAGTCTATGGTAAATCTTTCTGACCAAAAGAAAGTTCAAGATGTTACGCTCTAGCAATCTACAGGCTCA
The DNA here is from genome assembly GCA_029448705.1 of Adansonia digitata. NCBI lineage: Eukaryota > Viridiplantae > Streptophyta > Magnoliopsida > Malvales > Malvaceae > Adansonia > Adansonia digitata. Next base: position 9,457 of record JAQSVH010186701.1, on the reverse strand, counting down.
TCATATTCCTGAAGACTTTAGGTTATGTAGAGGTGGTAGTCATAGATTTTTTTTCTCACTTATGTTGCGACATCAACCCTATTTCTGCCATCATCGCAGAAACCATCCGTGCTTTTAACTTTTGTCAAAGAACGGGAACAGGAAGGTTTACCGGGTGTGCCCTATTGCTCTAGATATGGCTCCTAGGTCATCTCTATGTTAGGAAAAAAAGAACTAGGTGAAATTTCTTCTTCAAGTTTAGCCCTCTTTCCATAGTATTAAAGGAAGAATGTTGTCAAGATAAGACAGAAAAGCATTGGGTCAAGGAATTACAAAACTTCAAGGAGGAAGAAATCACATAGAGAGCACCAAGGGTGTTCCCTCAATCGATTGTGTACAAATATGGAGACTACACTTGTATACCACTCTTGGGATTATGGGGAAATACCAGTTATGCTCCTCTATTGGTTTTGCATCAGTTCCAGTGTCAGTAATTCATCCCGTTCTTTGAAGACTTGGGATATTGGGATTTTGAATACGGAGAGCCCAATTATAAAGCAAAAGTCCAGTTAGCTTTCCAAGCCTGGAAGAAGGTCTAATGTATGGAAAGATACTGGAGAAGAAGCCTTACCACATTTAGATACGAAGAATAAAGACTCCACCGTATCAATGATCCATTGCCACTACCCAATTTCAGGATATTGCAAATCCTAATAGAGGAACCTCCTTCTGAGATCAAGCTACTTAGGAAGGAGTTCGAGTGAGAAAAGACATCCTTTGCCACAGAAATCTCTTAACTTACGAAGGAAAAGAGCTAGCTAGAGATGGATATCTATATTAGGAACGGTGAAATAGATCGAGTTATTAAAGAAGGATCACTTCAAAGATGACCTTGAAAGCCTTACCAAGGATTATGTGACGCTTTAAAAAGGTAACAAGTCTCAATGTATTGGCAAGACATCAGTCGAATAGGAAGCAAAAGTTGCCACTCTTAATCGTAAGCTGAATCAGCAAAATGAGGAAGTCAGAACCAGCAAAGAAAAGTTCGCAAGGGCATATGCTCTTACTTCCACCTACCAACGAAGAAATCAAAGACTCGAGGCCTAAATGCAAGATGTGAGAGCTACCAGAGTTAAAAATGAAGCCTTCACTCATAGAATCTAGGAGTTAGAACAGTCTCTTCAAGACCATTAGGTTCATATCAATAAACTGACAAGGGCTTCCAAGCAATACGAACTAGATTAGAAAACGACAATCAACCAAGCATGTCTGAACTACCAAGAATAATATAAGCACCTCACTAAACAAGTTTGGATGGCTCAATGAGAGGCGGATGACATGATTGAAGTAGCTTAGTCCATAAGGTGAGACATCGTACCTGTTAGAGATTGTGAGTAACAACTTTTAGGTTTTCTTGATCATGTGATTAATAATGTAATCACGTTAGATACTTTCAGAAGTAATCATATCGTAAAAGAAAAAAAAAACCCTTTTGTGACTCTATGAATGATGTTATTGACAAAGCTATTCCAAGAATCAATTGTCTCCAATACATATGCACATTTAATTTCACCATTTTTCATTACACTTGCATCAATTATTCATTGCATCATAAATGCTAATGATAAATACATTTTTCAATAAAAGTCTAATACGGGAATTGGGCCATAAAAGTGCAAGGGATTCTAAGATCAATCAGGAACATGTAACCTTACATCACGCACCATTGCAACACACAACACCGTAAACAAATCATAGAAAGCCATCATGAAGCTCGTATTGAGTGACTTGAGCTAATGGTTAAGGAATCACAGGACCAGATGCTCCGTCAGCAAATCAAAATGCAAACTCAGTGGTGAGACTTATGGAACTAATGACAACCTCTATGAAAGAAAAAAGGGCAAGCCAGCACTGCTGAAACAAGGAATGATCCTCCTAACATAGAAAGTCCCCCTGCCAATAATCCAGAACCTGCCTAAGAGTAAATTAGACAAGAACAATGGCCTGCTCCACCACTTGCCACTCAGGCTCTGCTAGTTATCTACCTAAATCCCGTTGTGGTAGGTCAATTCATTCCTGGTACTCAAAGGGTGAACGCAAAAGTTTCATCGGTAGATCTAATAGCCTTTGACCATGAGGAACCAGAGAAAATAGAAGGTGAAAAGTCTATCATGACTACGAAAGAAGTGAGCAAATTCTAGCTACTAGAAAAATGCCTCTAAGCCATCAAGGGGAGTGACAAGTTTAGAGCTCTTGATGCACAATCGCTATCTTTGGTGTCCAACCTTGTCATTCCCCTAAAGTTTAAAGTCCCAAAGTTTAAAAAGTTTAATGGAACCATTGATTCTTCTATCCATGTTTGAATGTACTTACGAAAGATGCCCGAGTATGAGAAATATGAAAAGCTCATCATCTATTGCTTCCAGTACAGCCTTACTAGGATAGCAACTGGGTGGCATATCGAGCTAGACAATATGAAAATTCAATCATGGGCCGGCTTGGCTAAGGCATTTCTAAATCAATACCAACACGTGTTAGATTGGGCGTCGAATCGACTTTCCCTGATGAATTTTGAGAAGAGATCCACTGAAAGTTTCAAACAATACGCCCAAAGGTGGAGAAAAGAAGCAGCCCTAGTCCAGCCTTCCCTTATAGAAAAAGAGATGACAGTCACTTTCATGTACACCTTATGTGCTCCTTATTGCAAGAAGCTCGCAGGGAATGCCACCAAGAAATTTGCAGACTTAATTCTCTCTGAAGAAATAATCGATGCTACCATTAAGAGTGGTGGAATATTTGTTAGGGAAATAGCTGGATCGAGTAAGAAGCCCATTGCCGATAAGAAGAAGGAAGGGGAGGCCAATGCCATAAACTATGCTAGCTCATCTCAACCAAGACAGCGTCAAACACCCAACCTCGCTACTCAAGCACGCCACACTCTCAACCCGTTATAATATCCCTACTACCAATCTATGCCACAACCTATAACCCATCATTTGTGATCCTATCAAACCCACCACCAAGCTATTCTCCGTAAGTCCACCAAAATACCTATTGAACAACTAATAATGCACCTAACAATCGAGCTCTGAATCAACAAAGGCAACAATTTGACCCCATTCTTATGACCTATAAGGAACTTTACCAAATGTTGCTCCAAAATCACTTAGTGGCTCCGATTTATGTCCCAGAAAAAAATTTCCATACCCACAATGGTACAACCCTAACGCTTACTGTGAATACCACGCTGAGGTTGTACGGCATGACATCGAGAACTTCATTCAAGTGAAATGTGCAAAATCTATTAACTCTAAATTTTTATAGTTTGGGATGAGCTAAGGACCAAATGTTGGCTGCCAATCCACTACCAAACCACACAGAGCCAGCTATAAACATGATTAACACTGAGAATAAACATGAAGTCAAGACAAGCGTAAAGGAAGCAAGGATGCCAATGTCCTTGGTTTGGCAATTGTTGATTCGAGCAAGATTGCTTAATGCAACTAAAAATTGGTGGACAATCTTGACAAGTTCTGTGACTTTCACACTATTGTAGGGCATACTCTACAAGTATGGAAGGAGTTTAGATCCATGGTTCAAAGAATGATCAATGAAGGCTAAATCGAATTCTATCATGAAATCACACTTACTGCTGAACCTATCAACATGATAGAAGATGGAACCATGTAGTCACCTTACGGGAGAAATAGACCCTTCATTCTTAATGAGGTTAGTTTTTTGACACCTATACCTAAGTTTATTGTCAAGGTACCTAAACCATTTTCGTATAAGAGCAATAAAGTTATCTGATAGAAGTACAAAAATCAGGTAGTGATGATCAGAGAACTAACTCCCGCAACTGCTCTAATGGAACTATCAAAAGTTAGTCACCTAACCAGTAGCGATAGGCGTTACGCTCTTTCAGCTCAAGAAAAACAAAAGGTTGATGCATCTCCAAGCACTAGTACCATTCAGGCCTAAGCAAAGAATTTTGAGCCCGAGAAAGTTAAGAAAGCAATAAATGAAAAAGAAGCCATGGAGTTTCTCAAGTTCATTAAGCATAGTGAATACTTCATTATAAACCAGTTTAGCAAACAACCTACAAAGATTTCTGTGCTATCTCTGCTCCTTAATTTAGAGGTTCACCGAAATGCATTACTGAAGGTGTTAAACGAAGCATATGTGCCACCAGAAGTCTCCGTAGACAAATTAGATCAGCTAGTGAACAACATCATGGTCGATAATCATATCTCTTTCACTGATAATGAGATCCCACCCGAACGTAGGGGCAGTTATAAAGCTCTGCTTATTACTACCTATTGCAAGGGGCGCATTTTACCCCAAGTACTCATAGACAATAGGTAGGCCTTTATTGTAATGCCTATGACTACATTAAGCAAACTCCTAGTTGATCAGTCCAACATCGAGAGTAGCCACACCATAGTCCTAGCTTTTGGTGGAATGCATCGTAGAGTAATTGGAAATATCACAATCCAGCTCCAACTAGGCCCATGCACATATGAAGTGGACTATCAAGTTATGGATATTAATCCTTCTTACAACTGCCTATTAGGAAGGCCAAGGATACACTCCGCCAAAGTTGTATAATCCCCTCTCTATTAAAAGCTTAAATTTATGATAGATGATAAAGTAGTCACCATCAGAGCTAAAGATAAAATGATCACCACTACTTTCACTGAGGATATCTATATTAAGCCTAATAAAGATACACCGAATTCATCATTCCAATCCTTCGAGTTCGTCAATGCAACATTTATGAGAGAAGGATTACCAATAGTTGAACCTACCTTGTCAAAAAGTACCTACTCAGGTTTAAAAATGACCATTAGCAAAGGTTCTCATGCTGGAAAAGGGCTTGGCAAGAATCTAGAAGGGATGGCTAGAGCCCTACAGGTTACAACTCAAGCCAACAAAAGAGGCTTATGATTCAAAGGCCAATACGCACTTAAGAAAACAACAAGAAAAGAGGATCTGTAACTAGGAAATAACACGATCATTGGGTGGAGAAAAGGAGTCAAAGCCGACAATGTTTTCGTCTCTCTATAAGATATTTCATTCGGGAGGACAAATCGATCCAAGCCAACCAGAAGAGCAAAAGACTAAAGATGTCTTAGTCATCTTAAGTAGAGCACTTAACAACCTCTATCTCCAAGATACCAAGCGATAAAATTCATGTACTTCCACTAAAACTTGATTTTGATGACAGGGTCATGACAGAAGCCCCTGCACTTTTCTTATCCCTTTCATGTAACATCAAGAAATGAAAACCTACCTGCCATCGCCAAAAGTAGATAGGTGTCCTATGTAAGAGGCATTTTTTATCAAACATTATCAATGAAATGACTTTTGTATATATCATTTCATATTGTGTATCACTTTTCAACCTTTTTGTCTCCATTACTCTTTTGCCTTCATTTTTATCCAAATCCCTTGGTTATGTGTGTGCCTTTTGTGGTGTTTATTTCATTACCTTTTCAGGTGTCCTAATGACAATGATATGGATATGTCTAATTGGTTGCTGAAGATCAATTTCGAACAGTCAATTTGCACTAGTAAAGTAGATCCTGAAGAAGATTTTGAAAAGAGCTCGGTACCACCAAACCTCTTACGATTAGTTGAGCAAAAGGAGAAGCAAATAATGCCCTACAAAAATCCAACAGAAGTAATAAATCTAGGTACTTAGGAGGATCGAAAGGAGGTTAAAATTGAAACCACAATAAAGTCAACGACTAGGACAAAGTTGATAGAATTACTCCAAGAATATCGGGATGTATTCCCTTGGTCATATCAAGACATGCCAGGATTAGACACTGATATAGTGGTCCATAAGCTTCTCATTAAGCCCGGATACAAATCGATTCGACAAAAGTTAAGGAGGATGAAGCCAAAATTACTTCTCAAAATTAAAAACGAAGTCAAAAAGTAGTTTGATGTAGGGTTTATTGGAGAAGCCAAATATCCAGAATGGGTTGCCAATGTAGTCCCAGTCCCAAAAAAAGATGGCAGAGTACGAATATGTGTTGATTATTGGGATTTGAATCAAGCTAATACCAAGGATAAGTTTTTAGTACCTCATATCAATACTTTGGTAGACAACACAGCCAAGAATTCTCTTTTCTCCTTCATGGATGAATGCTCAGGCTACAACCAGATCAAGATGACGCCCGAGGATATGGAGAAAACAACTTTCGTAACTATATTGCAGACATTATATTATAATGTCATGCCCTTCAGACTTAAAAATGCCAGGGCAATAAATCAGCAAGCCGTAGTAGCCCTGTTCCATGACATGATGCACAAAGAAATTGAAGTCTGCGTTGATGATATGATTACCAAGTCAACAAAAGAGGATGAGCATGTCATAGACTTTCAAAAACTTTTTAAACGGCTACAAAAATTTCAACTCAAATTAAATCTTGCCAAATGCACTTTCGGAGTCACTTCGAGCAAGATTCTAGGCTTTATTGTCAATGAAAAAAGGATTGAAGTTGACCCAAACAAAGTCAAAGCCATTTAAGATATGCCACCACCTCAAACCCAAAAGGAAATGAGAAGCTTTTTGGGAAGACTGAACTACATTGCTAGATTTATATCCTGGCTCATTGATAAATACGACCCCATCTTTCAGGTTCTTCACAAATAAAGTCTGGGAGAGTGGAACGAGGCATGTCAAAAAGCCTTTGATAAAGTCAAACATTATTTATCAAGCCCACCAGTGTTGGTACCATCAGTGCCTGGTCAACCTTTAATCTTTTACTTGGCAGTCTTCAACAAGTCTATGGGTTGTGTATTAGGGCAGCATGATGAGTCAAGAAAGAAGGAATAATCAATTTACTACTTAAGCAAAAAGTTCACGGAATACGAGTTAAATTACTCCGCAGTCAAGAAGTTATGCTGTGCTTTAATGTGGACAGCTAAGAGACTCAGGTAGTACATGCTGTATCACACTACATGGTTGATTGTAAGGCTTGATCCTATCAAGTATTTATGCGAAGCCCTTACACTATCAAGAAGGCTAACTAGATGGCAAGTTCTGTTTTTTGAATACGACATCGCTTATGTCAGTCAAAAGGCCATCAAAGGTAGTGCGATTGCTAACTTTTTGGCAAGTCGAGCGACAGATGACTATAAACCCTTAAATTTTGACTTTTCAGATGAAGATCTAATGTGCATTTCTGAAGATAAAGATGCCTCAAACCAAGATCAATCTTGGAAGATATATTTTGATGGAGCATTAAATGCTCTAGGACATGGAATTGGAGTAATATTGATGTCACCTAACGGGACTGATTATCCGTTCACAGCAAGGCTAAATTTCGACTGCACGAATAGTATCATTGAATATGAAGCTTGTATCATGGGGCTTCAAGCAGCCATTGAGAGGGATGTCAAGATATTACAGGTGTTTGATGATTCAACCTTAGTTATCTACTAATTGAAAAGGGAATGGCAAACTCGCGATGCCAAGCTGATGCAGTATGGGAAGCTGATAGCAAAGCTTAAAAAAGAATTTGATGATATTAGTTTTCGACACTTACCTTGAGAAGAAAACCAAATAGCTGATGCTTTGGCTATCTTGTCATCCATGTTTAAAATCAACCAAGAGTCGGACGTTGCTTCTATCCAGATGAGCATCTACACAACTCTGGTTCATCAGTACAACGTAAAAAAAAAATAGCCTACCGTGGTACTATCACATACTTCATTACATCGAGGATCAGCAATATCCCGAACATGCAACCAAGACTGATAAAAAGGACTATCAGAAGGCTAGCTATGGGATTTGTTCTCGATAGAAAAATCTTATACAAAAGGAGTCACGATCAAGTTTTGCTCAGATGCATCAACACTCTTAAAGCCAAGAGAATCTTAGAAGAAGTTCATGAAAGGATTTGCAGCACACATGCTAATGGATATCAAATCATGAGAGCGAGTTATTACTGGTTGACCTTCTAGAGAGACTGCATCAATTATGCCCGAAAATGCTATAAGTGTCAAACCAATGCAGACAAGATCAATGTCCCTTCAATGCCATTTTACGTCATGATAGCCCATGGCCCTTCTCCATGTAGGGCATGGATATGATCGGGCTGATCACCCCTAAAGCTTCTAATGGGCATCATTTTATCTTGGTAGCAATCGACTATTTCAGCAAATGGGTAAAGGCTGCCTCATATGCTAATGTCACTAGATCAACCGTCTGTAAGTTTGTCAAGCAAGATATCATCTACAGATATGGCCTCTCAAACTGAGTCATCACAGATAATGCAAGCAACTTAAACAATAAAGTGATATAAGCAGTTTACTTACAGTTCAAGATCTAGCATCATAATTATGCCCCTTATCACCTAAAGATGAATGGGGCAGTTAAGGCAGCCAACAAAAACATCAAAAAAATAGTTGGGAAAATGGCCAAGACTTATAAAGCTGGCATAAGAAGCTATTCTTTGCACTTCATGCCTATTAGACCTTAGTTCGCACTTCCACAGGCGCTACCTCATTCTCTCTTGTCATGGGATGGAAGCTGTATTGCTTATCAAAGTAGAGGTCCCTTCTTTCAGAGCATTTATGGAAACCAAACTTGAAGAGGTTGAATGGGTCAAGAACAGATACGACCAGCTCAACCTCATCGAGGAAAAATTCATGAAAGCCATCTGCCATGGTCAGATGTATCAAAGACGCGTGATCTGAGCCCACGACAAAAAGATGCTCCCACGATAATTTCACCTACGTGAATTGGTATTAAAGAAAATCCTTTTAATTCACAAAGATACACGGGATAAGTGGACCCCTAATTAGGATGGACCGTATGTCATGAAGCAAGCTTTCTCCAGAGGGGCCTTAATCTTGTTAGAAATGGACGGCAATGTCTTGCCTAACCCAGTCAACTTAGATTCCATCAAGAAATATTACATATAGAGGCAAAAACTTGAAAAGACGTCCTTTAAAAAAAGAGCAAAAATAAAAACAAAAACAAATAAAATAAAATAAAATAAAGTCCAGATAAAAATCCAAAAAAAGGTATCTGGGCAGCCAACCCGACTATAGTTGGAAACCTGCATGGGTGACTTGAGAAGATCAATTTTGATGGGGCATAAACTGAGAGCACCCACAGGACAATGCAAAGCAATCCTAGGGATCTTCCAAAGATCAGCTCATACTAGTCACATTTTTTGTTCGAGAAAGATCCTGAAAAGCACCTAAAGAATATCCATATCATGATTGTCAGAAGCATCTTTCACCCAAAAGATCATCCCTCTGGCTACCCTATCACTTATTTGTCAAAATATATATCGAGTTATGTCTCTTTGTTGTCATGAATAAATATTGCCTTGTTTCTTTTAAACACTGTACAATTCATATTGCACTTGCCATTTAGTTGATAATGTTTGATAATCAACTGAAATATGCATCAGGACATCTTGATATTACATTGAAAGGAAAAGAAAAGCACAGG
>JAQSVH010186621.1:1916-12275 GCA_029448705.1 Adansonia digitata | reverse complement strand
TTTATTTTTTAAATATATTTATTAATATTTAAGATTTAAATTGTTAAAATTAAATGAAAATTAAATTTATATACAATAATTAAGATTGTATTAGATAGTAATAAATAAAAATAATAATAAAGAAGAGTCTAAACCAACATTATTACCCAAAATCCTAAATTCACTTAATTGATTCGTATAATTATTATTTTTAAAATAATATTTAATAAATTTAAATTTTATATTTTAATATTTGTAATATTTTTATACTTAAATTGTGAGCATTTTTATAAAAAATCTCGATTCCGTTCAAAAACTAACTCTAATCATTTTTAATTGATATAAAAATACGATACAATAATTAAAATAATTATATAATACGTTTAATAAACCTAATTAAAATAATCAATGTGTGCTCGAAATTTCCTCAAATGCTGCTTTGATCATGCACATATTTATCAAGAAAGTAAATGATGAAATGCTTAATCAAGGGCTAGGATCTTACAAGGGCAGCATCATGCAAATCAGGGACAGTTTGTGGGGACTCTCCTTCAATGTAAAGCGGGCCCTTATCAGACCAAGCATTCATTATCCCCTCGTAATCAAGCTTCAAAGCCGGCAACGTTTTCATTTTCTTCTTCATACTATACCGAGCACCACCGCCATCGCCGCCGCCACCTCTACCACCACAGCTACTCACCTCCTCTACAACTTCAGAATAAAACACCCACTTCTCTTCACTCTCGTCTCTCTCCCGCTTCCCTTTCATAGCCGACCGTACAAGCGACAACCTTGTTTGATCCTCACCACTACACCCGTACGTTAAAGAAGGCGACAAAGGGTTAGGGTTTTCTTCAGACGTTATCATCGTCGGCGTCGGCATTTCATTCTTATAACTATCACCACTCTCGTCGTCTAAAAGACCATGAAGAGTGACAGCATGAATGTTATCTTCCTCTGTCGTGTTGAAAAGTAAAGAAACATTATCATCATACTGGGTACCTCTCTCTTCAACTAAGTTTTCAGGGTGAAGTGGAAACAAGTTAAGCTGTTCTTGCTCTTTCAGGGAGGATATTTTAGTTTGAGGTAGGTTTTCTTCAAGGCGAAGAAGGCTAAGATACTTTGGTTTTCTTGTTTTTGTTCTGGTTTTCTTACGAGATGGTTTCGGAGAAACGCTGCTAAACTTTGATCTTCTTTTTGTTGTTGCACTATTCTTATTACTCATTTTTGTGTTTGGTCGAGAGGAAAATAGAAAGAAAAACTAAAGGATTTTTGAGAGTGGGGAGGGGAAAAGGAAAAACACCATAATGGGTGAGAGGCTGGTTTACGGTACTTTATTGACACGTGTGATAATGTGATTGGGTAGATTAGTAGATTGTGTTGTTATCTGGATTTCGTTTTATTGTAGATGAGATCGGGGCACTTTGCCAAGAGTGCAATGCTTTTTGATTTGTGAGGTAAAAAAATAAATAAAAGGATAGATAATTTTTAATATGAAATGATTATACAATAAAAAATAATTAAAATAAAAAATAATATATAAATAGTTTAAAATTATATATATATATCATAAATATAAATTATTAGTATATATATTAAAATTTATATAATATAAAATAATTATAAATATCATATAAATATATATATTTAATGTAAATAGAAGTTCATGCGTCAAATCTAGTTGTAATAAAAGAATATTTTGCTTTTACTTAGGGATAGGTTGAGTGGTTCAAAAGCTCGTATTACTATTTAAATAATATTCAAAAATTATTTTTATAGTAAATTTATATTTAAATTAATAAATTTTTATTATATAAATAGTAATTTAATTTAGATTGAATTAGTCAGAATCACTGAAATTCTTACAAAAATATAATCTATATGAACTAAATTTGTTAGACCGAACGAAGAGATCTCATAGGAAGTGTATATGTTTTATTTGGTGAGAAGGTGAGATAGTGGAGATTGGAGTTTTAAGAGCCAAAATCCCCCAAAAAAATTCCCTTTTTAATTAATTAGATTCGATAATTTTGAATATAATACAGTAAGTCAAAATTTAAAATTATTTTTATGATAATATTTATATATTTTATAATTTAATTTAAATAAAAATATTATTATTAATTAATTTAATATTAATTTTAATCAAATTAAATTAATCTAAATTATAAAATTTCTATCATAAGTTGGGCTGAATTTGATCCATTAATAGTAGGTTTAGCTTGATTTAATGTTGTTACCTAGTTATTTTTTGACTAGTGATTTTCTTTATCAAAGGGATTTGTTTAATTATGTTTCCCACATGAACGCCAAGACATTCCATTACTAGTTGCAGTCATTTGGAATTTAAGAGCTAGAATTCTAATACCATGGTTATTAACGTTGGAAAATTAAATCTGAAATACGAAGAAAAATATACAAAAGATAAATATACGAACAATAATTAACAATAAAAAAAAGAAAGTTTGAATGTAAAAAATTCGATTCAAGGCATAAAATGACTGACGCTTTTTTCAGAGTATATTTCCGTCACTATCTTTGTGCAAATAGTAATTGATGAGTCTTACTCTTAATATACAATCTTAAAAAATCCTTAAATCTCTTGATTTCTCTTGAAGAAATTTAGATAGGAAATGATGAAAAATAATTGGAGAAAAAGAAAAACAAGTGAAGATTTAGGCTCTAACGGATATGTATTTAGAGTGAGTGAAATAATACCAAAGTACTTTTAAATAAAAGTCAATTTTTTTATATGCTCAAGAGATATAACATTCCACTAATCAATAAACATATTTTTATATATTCAAGGAACATAACATTCCATTGATTAATAGGCATGTTAAATTTTGAAGCATCACCCTTAAAAAAAATCAAAAATTAATTCATGGCTTAAATTGCTGTCATCAATGGGAAATAATTTCAATCATGAATAGAGATTACTGAGTTTCTATATATTCTTGGTCTCCAAGCTTATAAATACTGGGGCTCTATTAATTTGCCAAAACACTGCGATTCTAGAGACCGAAAAGAATGTAAAGATATCTGATATATATATATATATATTTATATATATACTAGAAGGGGAAGCCAGGGGTGCTCTTCTCCAAGCAATAATGTTCTTGCTTATGACTGCATTGGTGATGGGGCAAACAGGTGACACGAATACTCCTCCAGCAGTTCCTCAAACGCCACCAGCTGATGGCCTTGCCACCCCGGTCATCCCAGGCAGCAACCAGCTGCCTCCTCCTGGTAGTCGTCTGCTTCCTCGTGGTCCTCCTTATGGTGGCCTGATTCCTCCTGGTGGTGGACTGCTTCCTCCTGGTCCTCCTGATGGTGGCCTGATTCCTCTTGGGGGTGAGCTGCTTCCTCCTGGTCCTCCTGGTGGTGGAATGATTCCGCCTGGCAGTGGCCTGCTTTCTCCATTAATGCCAGAGGACGGTGTGGTTCCCTATCTGATTCCTGGTGATGGTATTATTCCACCATTTATTCCAGGCATTGGCGTTATCGATCTACCAAAGCGTAAATGTGCCAGAAAGTGTAATCTCAAGTGCGTGAAATCCAAGAGAAACCGCTTTGCGGCATGATACGATGTGGGATTCGAAGGTCCAATGTTGTTAACAGTTACACTCAGAACTGTGCAAATTCTCTGCCCCTCAATTCAATCTCTGGTAAAATATATAATTTCAATACACAAGATTAGACATTGCTTTCATCATTAAAAAACAAACAACTTTGTTAAGTAAGTTCAATTACACTGTTTCTCAAACCCATGTCTAATGTTTTTTTTTTTTTGGGCGGATGATCGGAAAGCACAGATTTTTCTGAATTCCTGCTTTGATCACTGCAAGCTTAACCAAATTTTCTGTGATACAGTGACAGATACCGAGAAAATTCTGTTGGACCGTTCATTATATTTGGGAATAGAATAGTACAGGAAGAGCGAGAGATGCAATTAACGTAAATGAAAGCTTTCAACATATATTTATCACTTTTTGCTTACTGTTGAATTGTTTACAGTAAATATAGTATACAATGTTACTGTGCAAATAAAGCGAAGTTTACTGTCTTAGACTTTGAAACACCAATCATGCAATAAGACTCTCGACAAAAGTCTGGGCAGTGATTCTTTGGATTCTATTAAAGAAGTTAGAATCTATGTTAGTTACAAATCAAATTTTTATTCGACATAAATATTTTTAACTTTTTATATTTTTAAAAAAATTATATATATTTTTATATTTATGTTTAAATATATTTTTTTATAAAAATATGATATATAAATAATTAAAAAAAATTAATAGCATAAATGGAGACATCAGCCACAAGTGCACAACTTAGGCAAATTTTATTTGCTTCTTTCGATAATAGGCCCAAATCCTTACCATGTCAACGTTATAGAAATATGCTATTGAAACAAGCCTGCTTGAAATTTCTATGGCTATACATTTTGGCTAATGTAATGTTCTTTTAAGTTAAAAAAATTATTAACTCTATATTTTCCCATTTGTTTAGATTATAAACAAAACTAACAAATGGTGTTTTTTTTTTATGGAGTTTTATTTAAAATAAAAAAGTTGGGTTGTCTTAATTGCCACATTTACTTATCGTTTGCTATGGAAAAGGAGAGAATTATTAATTTTATTTTTATTTTTTTGCATTTATATTACAAATGATTGTAAAATTATAGAAGGAAGTAAATTTCACACATTATTTTCTTATCTTTTTAAGATATTTGATAATCAATAAGAGATGGTTAGCTTTTTCATGAAATGCATTGGACCAATTCTATTCCCAATTTCATGTAGCGTTCGTTTCGATTACCAATTTTTTTTTTTTGTTTTCACTATGGAAGAGTAGAATGATTTGTGTTATACCTAGGAAGTATAAGGCCCAGGGCCCAACAATAGATAGGCCTAAATGGCCCAATCACTTGGGATCATAGGCCAATTTATCGCAATAGTGACAAATGTTATGGGTCTCCTAATGGGGACAATTAAATTGCCGCGTCAACTTATACATTCATTGTATCTAAGAGACAAGTGAGTATGCAGTTAGGCCAAGTAGAATAGACAGACTACTCAAAAGTATAAAGGAAGAGAGGTAAACCTAAAACTCTAAGCTCTCTCCATTATCATCTGCTTCTTTACTCTCTTATGCTCTCTGCTATAGAGCCTTTGGCTTATTTAAGCATTGGATCATATTTCGGAATCTCAACTCTAACACCCTCTGATATTTCTCTTTGTTGCAAGTCTTGCTCTGTTCTTGCATCTCCAATTATCCAAGAAGACCAATCTTTCCTAAAGAGACGTCAACAATTTGGATAAAGTTGCGAGTTCATGGGTCGAATCAGGCAGCTCATATGATAAAAAATTTTGTTGTCCAAAGTTTACCCCATCAGATTTAAAAAATTCTATTGTATCATTTAAAATAAATTAAAATGTAAAATTTATTTTTATATTAATATATATATATATATATATTAAAATTAAAAAGAACGATCCACACTATATTAACTCAAATTTTAAATAATTTATTCTTTGTCTATAATTTGAGTTAGGCTAATAAGATTAGATCCTTTGATTGGGGATCAATCCTTCAGCCGCCCATAAAACACCAAAAAAATTTGGTGTTTCCTAGGTTAATAAGCATGAGACACTATGATTTCATCTTTTCTATATATATATATATATATATATATAATCTACAAACAGTGCAATTCATGGAAGTGCTTCCCAAATGTTATGCATCATCTACAAGGCGTGGACTCTTAAGTACTAGAGAATGAATCAAACAGGGCTGCAAATCGAGATTTGGTGATGGTCAACATGTCAACTTCTAGAAGGATTGGTGGGTGGGTAACAGATCTCTAAAGCATTTTGCACTAGATGGTAGTTGGAGAGAACAGTCGCAAATGAAAGTGGCAGATGTCATAGATAAGATAAGAGGATAAAACGTGGAGTTCTTGGATGGTTTGTTTCCTAGGAACATCATATAAGAAATAAAAGCTATCCCTATTGCTATTCAAAGAAGGCCAGTAGATAAGTGCATTTGGGTTTTAGAGAGATTGAGAAAATTATCAGTGGCTTCAGTTTATGAGAAATTAACCAAGAATATTATAGAAGCAGCAAACCAAGAAAATTTGTATTGGGTTTGGCAGTTGAAGTTCCAAGAACATATCAGATTTTTTTTGTGGCTGGTGCCACTGGATAAACTTAACACAAATCAGGTCTGCCTTCACAAGCATATGTCTGCCAATTCTACTTGTCAATGTTGTGAGGATTTATGGGAGTCTTGGGGCCGAGTCTTAAGAGGATGCATTATGGCCGAAGAATTCTGTATGGCGTTAAGTGTTAATGTTGTTCAACCTGATTTTTTCACTTCACTATTTAAGACGTGGCACAAGTTCAACAGCATGTCTATTGACATGAACATGTTCTATGTACCATAAGCGGTGTTGTTTGTCGCAATCTTATTGGGCCTATGGAAAGGAAGGAATGTGGAGATATTCCAAGGAAAAAAAAAAATGCAAGCCATGCAAGTGATCACATATGCTAAGAATCTTGCCTTGGATACTACGAAAGCTATGGTTAGGCTTACGTCTAATATCTAAAGAAGACCTACATGGGTACAGTGGAAAAGACCCTTTTCGAGTATGCATATCTTGAAAATGGATGTGGCCATTAAAATGTCATCTGGGGTTGCCTCAGCTGGTGGTTTAATTAGAGATGAAAATGGTGATTGGTTCATGGGTTTTCTCTTGCACATAGGTCAAACTAATAGCGTATAGGCAGAACTTTAGGGAGTGAGAGAAGGATTAAAATTGGCAAAATATTGTGGTTTATAAAGACTGATTCTGGAAATGGACTTGGTTGTGATTATTAACCTCTTAAACCACAACTTGGAGGAATATTAACCTTTTGGGACATTGAAAAGTGATTATCATGATGTTATTAAAGAAGGGTAGGTTATTGAAATTAGGCATATTTTCAGAGAGAGAAATCGTTGTGCTGATCACCTAGCAAAGTTAACTCAAGATGTTGATGCAGGCATTATTCGTCTAGAGAATCCACCGGCAAGTGTTATAACCTTATTACAAGCAGATGCTTCTGGTGAGGGTATTTGTTTTTTGTCTTACGTACCAAAAAAAATTACGAAGAGTGATTAAATAAATTAGAAACTAGTGTTCAATAATGCAACTATCATCTGATTTGATATTTCATATATTTCAATGGAGAAAGATAAGATTTACGAGTTTATAACCAAGTGAAGAAGGCCTTAAAGTGACCGAAGACCAAAACTGTCCGATCAATTTTCTCTCTTCATCATATACATAAATAAATAATAAGTACAACATAAAATTTTTAAGATTACATGATTAATATATATAAAAAAAAACAAGACATACATATAAAACAAAGAACATTTTTAAAATAATATCATATAATTTGCATGGAATAAAGAAAAAGTTATGCCTTTAATAATTAAATAATTGTGTTTTTTAATTATATATTAAAAATTTTGTCTTTTAATTATTTATTAAGTATTGTAACTATTCAAATAAATAACTATTTGGATATGTTTGTACAAATAAACATATAATAATCGATCAATATGTTTTTAGTTTTGAGAAGGAAGACATACCAGAACATTTTTTGCTTTTATTCTTCCTCCTTATTCAAACATTTATCAGACTCTTCTGTAATGTTATGCTCTAGAAATTTTCTATAAAAGTTTCATAGTTTTGTTATGCACTACTAATTGTTCAAAGGATCGATTTCGTCAATATAAAACATAATTAATTATTAGACTTCATTATATTTTTGAAATTTTTATGCTGGTAATATTTTTGCACATCAATTTACTATGGTGGGATGAGTAAAGACTTAAAAAAAGTGATATTGTTATATGCCTTGAAATATTTTTTAATTTCTTGTGATTTTCTTAATCTTATGTACTAATAAACCCACGCATGTTAAAACTCAACATTTTTACTGACTATGATATGGGTGAGCATATTATTTTTGTTTTGATGCTAACAAGTAATAGTATAGATGTGTTTTGAATTTTGGCATATCATTTCGGGCTTATTTGATATTTTTCAAATATTTTTTCATACGTATAGGTTATTTTTCAAAGTTTTCTAATAAAATATAATATATATGCAAATATATCTCTATAATATTTTATTCAAATATAAAATTTACATATCCAAAATTTTTAAACATTAATAAATAAAATAAAAATAAATGTCATAAAAATATAATAAATTATTATTAGTCAAGTTCAATAGTTTAATTTAATAAATATATTTTATTTTTATATAAAATTATGAAAAAACAAAAATGATTATGAGAAAAAAATTCATTAAAAATTGAATAAGTGAAAAAACTTCTAAGAAATTAAAATTTTGACGATTGATATGGATTGATCATATTTATATGAATCAATATAAAATCAAAATGTTACAATATCAACACAAACTAGTGCACATCAATCAATATTATCGATATCGATATGACATTACCTATTTAGTACTTTTTAATTCTAATAAAATCAATTGAGAAAGAAAATTTCAAATAATTGTGACATATTATAACATGAAAATAGAATAATTGAGTTTGAAATAATAGATCTAATAATTTACATATTTGTATTGTGTTTATATAACTTTTTTGTCTTAATTGTATTTAAATTATTGTATATTTCATATAAATTTTAATGCATTAATAATTTTTATTTTATAAACTTTATACATATCAATATTTCATGTAATTAATAATATGTAATAATTTTTTTATTATTAATTGTGAACTAATTAACGTATATAAATTAATTCTTGCACCTCCATCAAGTGAAGGAGAAAGTATCGGTGGTGTGCCCTTCTTGTAACATCGGCAAGGTAGGCTCAATCTTAGACTTCCCATGTGTTTCTTGGTCTAAAAATAAAATGATGAAAGTGAGGACTTGTCCTTTTATAAGTTTAAGGTACACCCAAAAAGATAAGGTTAGAACTAATTTTGATATTTTTAGATAATAAAATAAGAGAATTTTAATGATAGACAATTAAAAGAAGCATCATTTTTATCTTGAATTTAATTGTATCAGAAATGAATGCCGTTCTTAATTTAATAATATTGGGGTCAGATGTTATCTTGAAATCTTTTGGAGATGCAATTTTAGAAAATAATTATTAAGGATGATTTTTGTCTATAAAACTTTTAGAGATATTTTTTTTATTTTTTTTGAGATAATTATTTATCGTTTTCAATTTCTTTAAAATTTGTAATTTATAATATGAAAATAACAAAATAAATATAATGTTATAAGTTAATATATTGTATCATATTTTTATATAAAATTTTAATATATTTAATAATTTATATTAAATTTATATTATATAGTTAATATAAAAACATAAAATAAATACAAAATACAAAGTCGAGGCTCTCGTGGTTGTTCTACCATAGGAGCTGTAGCTTCATGGGCCAAATATTGCCTCACATATAACGTATTTTTGGACCTTGATCCATTTTTCACATTAACAAGTGAACTGCAATTTATTTATTTATTTATTTATTGTGTTATTTATGTGATATATTACTGGTAAAATTTAAAAATTTCGTAGCAGATTTAATAAGATAACACATTATGTCATAAAATATAATAAAAATACTAAAAATTAATATAATAAAAAATATTTATCGGATTCTTAACCTATGGTATATAAAAAATTAACCTTTATAAAGTTTAAAAACTCTACCTATCCGTATCAAAAAATGAAATTTTTTTTTTATGTAAGCTCAATTAATTTTCCCCTCTTAACTACATAAAAGAAGCATAAAGGGATAATAGGATAATAGCTTCATGGAAATTTTTTTACCTAAAAATGAGTCAAATGTTTAAATGCGATATTGAAATTCACGATAATTTTATATGTCGGAGATTTCGTCTGTCTTTTTTTTTTATTCTTTTTTAATTTGAGTGATTATGTTAACCATTGGAGTTTAACTAGTTTTACTCTAAGCTATTTGAAATGCAAGCATAAAAAGGATAGTATATATTTGAAATGATCTCTTGGGGCATGATACCTTACTATCAGTCAATTCATTATTGTATTTGCATTTGATAAGTACTAATTAATCATAATTCAACAAAAGAAAAACAAAATTCTTTAGTTAAGAGATCCAACACTTCATTAAGATAGGATTAAATAGGTACTATTTTTATTGAAGAAAAAAACCTTGGTTTATGTCTGATTCATCATATCCAAAGAAATTCAATTAATTGTTTATAAATATAAAATATTAAAACCTTTTTATTTTAATAAAATAAAATATTTTTCTTTAATTAAATAATAATTTAAAATAATTTTTAATTTTA
>JAQSVH010186562.1:0-10136 GCA_029448705.1 Adansonia digitata | reverse complement strand
TGCTAAAAAAAACTTAATTACAATGAAACTAAATTTAGTCATAATAATAAATTATAAGAATAAATTTCAAATTATTTGTTTAGAAAGCTTAAATCATACTTTAGTCAGTAATAACAAATTTCAACTTCTACAAAGAAAAAGCTTAGTTACAATAAAATAAAATAAAATTATAATAATAAATTACAAGCTAACTATATTTTAAGATTACAACCATACTTTTACAAATAAAAATAAAAATAAAAATAAAAATAAAACATATGTTAAAAAAATTATACAAAAATTCTTCTAAATACGAATGTTTAAACTATAAATTTTTTCTTTAATATAGAAGAAAGAGCTTCGATAAATAGAGCTCAAAGCTCTTCCTTCCCCTTCACTTTTCCCCTCAATAATTTTAAGGGCCATGGACCCTGGCAAATAAAATTGGGAAGGACGTGCCTTGCAATTGCCCCCCAAATAATGGAGGGGAGCCAACACTTAAGAACTCGCCATTTGAGATGGTGAGTTCTCAATGACAAGATAACTAATATTAGGAACTCACCATGTCAGGTGGTGAGCTCCTAACATCTTATTATTTCACCCCTTTCATTACGAGTTCTCAACGCAAATAAAAATTAAGCACATTTTAGGAATCAATCTTAAAACAATTTATTACAAGAAATAATAAAATTTTTAGCGTTATATTCGTAAAAAAGTTGAACTTGTTCTTACCCACCAAACTAGCCGTAAATCTTTTCATTTAGGTATTATATATTCAGTAATTTCAAGAATAAATTATCTTAAACTACTAATATATAAAAGTCTTTGACCAAAAAAAAATTCAATATGTTTTAAGATGTGTATAATTTTAAATAAATGTAATATGTTATGCGTACAATTATTTTTTATTTGATTCTTTTAAATTTTAAAATATTTTATATACTAAAATATTTTTTTTTTATATTTTCATTAACTTACCTTTTATGCAAATGTGAATTAATAAAATTTAATTTTCTTTCTATATTTCGAAAAAGAAATTAATTTAAATTAGAAACTAAACTTTGGATTTTTTTCTCAAGTAATATAACTTTTCATGCTATAATCTAAACATGTGTTAAAAATATTAAGTATCCTTCACTATTTAAATATGTTTAAAGTTAATTTAATATTTTAATTGCTATATTACTTCAACTAAAATGTTTCTTTTCCTACAATTATGCCAAAAAATAATAATTTCCTTTATTAATTTTATTTATTTCTATGTTTATTGATCCTATTATAAATACATAATTTAAGACATAAACAGGTGTGGTATGAGTAGTAACGCATACTCATATATATAGAACAAAATCAATGTTTTGTTCCATATAAGCACACTCTTAGAGAAGGTAGCTAAAAACTCCTAGTAGGACAAGTCTCAAACCATGAAAAGAATCAGGATAGATATAGATAAACTAAAAAAAAAAAATACATAACTATAGACTACCACATGCTAATTCCACTCTAATATCAACTTAATTTGTTAATATTTTGTTTTTAAATTTCTTTTTTTAATAGTTGGACTCTTTGTTGCTATTTATATATATTTTAATTTTATCATGAAATAATCATTTTTTCATGGAATATATTTATCATAAATATTTTAATTTAATTATATAGTCTTGATTATTTATTAGATTAGTTCAAAAACTTCGGACCTCTCTTTGAAGGGGTAGCTCGCATATAGAAGAAATCCTTTAAAGAATGTAATATGGAGCAAAACAAAAACAATTGAGGAACATGACTGAAGATAAGTAGAGCTTTTTATGAGCCAGATTAATTTTGAAACTCTAGACCTCAATCTTATAGAAGAAATCCTTTAAAGAAAGTAACATAGAAAAAAATAGGAAAAATTGATGACCGTGATTGATGATAGGTAGACGTGTTCATTGGTTGGGTAGCAACATGAAAAATTTTCAACTTTCTCATCCAAGCCTAAATCATTGTTTATAAAATAATAAAATAATTATTTTATATCAATATTTATATTTTTTATAATTAAACATAAATTAATTTTTTTAGTATTAAATTGTTATTCAAATCAAGCCAACCTGAATTAAAAAAGAAACCCATGTCCAAGGCTTAGCCCGATGGACAGGTAGTTCAATTCTTAGACAAATCTAAAGAGACGTGCTAATAGAAGACTACCCAAATAATATTGTATGCAATATATTGTTGCCTCTTGTTGCAATTTCCAATACTTTCATTAATGAAATTTTGATCTTTACTTCAAAAACATTTCAAAAAATATATATATATATATTTATTGAGTTTGTTTAACTATTCTTCTTCCTCTTTTATATATTATTTTAATACCAATGTTTGTACATATTATTTCACTCAAGCATCTATATAATACATGTTATAAATGTGATTAGGTTATAAGGTTTGAGACTTCATTTGAAATATTGGTTTGTATTGAACATATAATTTTTTTGACTTTATTTAGAAGTTGTTAGTGTAATCGTTCATTAAAGAGTTTCAGAAGTTTGTGTAATCGTTTATTAAAAAGTTATTAAAATATTTTTCAAAAGTTTAGAATTTAATATATATTTTATTAATTTTATTTCAAAAAATTGTGAGTGGAAACTATTTTTGTTAAAGGTTAAAACATGTGTACACTTTAGTGATGACTTGCATTGGAATTATAGATCTCTTCGCAAAAGAGATTGCTAAAAACAAAAATAAGGTATTGACACATTCATTAAAAACCTCTATAAAATGTGTTTTTTCTTGGCCTTAAAAACATCTTTACTTATCTAGAAAATGTTTTACAATAAAGTATGTATTAAGAACATATTTTTAAGTAAGTTAAAGAGTTATAAAACATTTTAGTATTTTCCAAAGTAATTTTTGAATTAATCCAAAGAAAACATACTATCTTGATAATATTTAAGCACAAACTACTTAAGTTTAAGTTTTTGTTATATTAAAACCAAGATTATTTCAAAGCTAATATAGCAAACATTTATAATAAAGACAAGCTAATCTTTCATATCTACTCCATCTCAAAAACATTCCATAAGTGGGAAAATCATCCATAATAATGTAGCCTCAATACAAAATTTTGTTTCCTATACCCATAAATAGTTGGAATACCTGCATTTCACATCAAATTTAACTCATCTATCAAAGGTTTGACAAACACATCAATATTTTACTTCAAACTATGTAGAATTATAGTGATCATATTAAGAAGCAAATATGGTTGCTTCATACACATCCACAAGGGAAAATTATATACGCATAGCTTGACGACCGACATGAATATGGTTTTACTGCCTGGGAAATGGACACAAACCATCTACGCATAAACTTAATCTCATATTCCAAGATTCAATTGCCAAAGATAGGTGGATATGATTGAGTTCTTGCCAATCCATTAATTGGGTACACCAAAATTCCACCATCACTTCAATTAGAATTATGCCATGTCATATGTTTAGCAAAAACCGTTGACATATATAACATTTGCAATCTTAGAATAAGTGGCAAGTAATGAAGAAACTTAAATGGTATTTTTTTGGCCTTCCTTGCGATTGATCGGCTATTTGGTATATATAGAGGATGGTCGCTTGTCAAATAGTGCATCAACATGGCTGATTTCTTATAAAATAATATGCAATTGTTCAAACTTGTTTCTTGACATTATCTAACCTAAATTTCATTGTCTTCTCCTTCATTCTATAAAAATTCTTCATCAATTTATCATTTTTTGGTAACATTCCTTTTATAATAACTAACAATTGATTAAAACGTCATTCACTCAAGTTGAGTTTAGATTTCACATTTAGCAGTTGTGAGACATTGAATAAAATCATGTGCTGGTATATCCTGACCACAACGATTCATCTACTTCATTCAACAAATAGTAATAATTTTTTAACACTAACATCGGTTATTTAACCCTATCCATGGTCTTATCAACACTACTATTACCACCAAAATTATTATTAACATTGAAGTTAACATCATCTTAAAAGCATCCATAGCCATTGTGGCATAAGGATTATCTGTTTCAAGATCAGTACTATGCTAACCCTTATCATCATAACTCCTAAATGATTGACCTTCATGAATTTCACCATGCATCCCGAATGAAATAATTTGCACAAAAACCTTTTGAAATAGAGATGTAGATGTTTCACATCAATATCCGTAATTTGATTATTCTGACACCTAACATGAGGACATCTAATTTAATTGTTTTCTGATGCAGTTACTATTAGCAGATGCAAAAGCTATAAATTGTTACACCTCGTTCAAATACTCATTGTTGATAAACCCTTCATCTTTATTAATTAATAAATTATATATCAATTCTGAGTTAAAAGGAAGGACAAACAAGCTTTTTTGCCTTAAACAAAGAGATACTCACTTTTTTAATTAAAATAACCAATTAATTTCTTATTATATATAAGAAGTTTGTCCTAAAATTTTTGTAAGTTAAATTATAATAATTTTTATTTTTATATTTACATAACATATATATAAATATTATAGTGCATATTTTTCACAATTAATTTAAAACCAAAAAAATTATAATATTTTATAAAAAAATATAACTTGGGAATTCTATATCACGAGTCATGCTAACCACTGATGAGAGAGAACAAGATGCCATAGCTTAAAAAATAAAACATAAATATTTATAAAAATATATATTTATATAACAAAAAATAAATTATTACCAAAACCATTAATTACTAAACAATATATTAAAAATTAAATCAAATATTAAAATTATTATATTAATTATTACAAATATATTACTAAATAGTATATATTACAAATATTTTTTAAATTAACTATACCAAACAAAGTAGTTATATTATTTAATTATAGTCGAACTACCCTAAAATCGATATATCAAAAATTATATCTACAATAATTATTATTCAAATATATATATATGTAATACAATAATAACTAATTTCTATAAAAAATAAATATAACAGTCATTTTACTATCATAATTCTATTATATCATAATTATAATATAATAATAATTGTAAATCTTGGAACTTAATTGTAAAAGTAAAATACCTATATCTTTGAGTATCAATAGTAGAAATGAAATTCCAAACTTGTATTAATATATTAAAAACCCTACAAAAACATGAACAAATTACATAAAAACAATAAAAAAATGTAAAATAATAACAAAAACTAATAATAAAACCCTAAAATAATATCTCTAAACTCTCAAAATACTTATAGAAGCTAGAAAAAAAACATAAAAATAAAACCCCTAATAGCAAAAAAGGAGAAGGGAGCTGGGGCCTTGATTTTTATAGCAAACTTATTTACGATGAAATTCTAATTTTTTTATAGAAAATGTATCAAAAATGGTTTGGGAAAGATATTTTCCCCCAAAGCCTAATTCCATCGAAAATTATTTCCCCTCCCAAAAATATCATTTGGTTAGAAATACTCATTTCCAATCGAAATTCTATCAAAAAAAGTTTTTTGATGGAATTCTAAATCGAAAATGTTGTTATCGTTAGAAATAAATTTCGGCCAAATTTTCAATCAAAAGAAATGCTTTTACTGAGTTAAAATTTAGTTGAAAATACTTTTTCTACTAAATTTTCATATGAGATTTTTTTAATTTTATAAATTATTTTCTTTTATTTTTTCCAACGAAAATTTTTGTCAAAAAAACTATTCGATCGTAGATATATTTTGGCTTGTATATGGCACACAGGAATAATAATGTGCCAAAAGTACTGTTGACCAAATTACACTATTTTCGATGAATTTACGTTTGAAAATAGTTTTACTTTTCCTAATGGAAATTTTGTTGGAAATACTTGATTATTTCCTATGGATGTCTTTTTGTTAGATATAATCTGTCGCTGATAAGCCTTTCTCTTGTAGTGATACTCATTCAAGGTGAAGTGTTATAAAGACATTGTATGTAGTGGATGATTAGATACACAATATAACTAGATACTAAGGTTTTCCTTATTATATTCCTAATTTACCCATAATCTCCTAACCTCTATTTATTTAACTCAGCTAAGGAGGACATTACTCTTAGGTCCTTTTGAACCCATAACCTCCAAGAGTCCATTGATAACTTCATGCCAACTGAACTAATACTTAATCGATACTAAAGTTTTAATATGTATACATTATGGTAAATTGTGTTAAGAGGAGTAAATTCCTCATTTTCGTTTGGAGTCTTATATAAGGGCATATTCTTGATCACGAAAAGATAGAAGAAAAATTGGAAACATAGTTAGTTCATAAAGAACTAGACTATTAAAATTGATATTTCTTTTGTCTTGATTTCTCTTTTCTGTCTTCATTTTATTACAACAAAATTAACATTATATCTAATAACCCTAAATTAATATTATATGAAATTATCTAAAATAATGAATAAATATTAAATTATGATTACTACTACTACTACTATAAACTATTAAGCTCGTGATGTTATATATATAACCTTAAACTATTTTTTTAAATATTAATTACTAATTTCATAAATTATATGAACTTTATAAAACTAATATTAAATTAATAATATATGAAATAGCCTAAAATAATAAACTAATTTGATAATAATCCTAAAGTAATAATATTAATAACTAATAATAATAAAATTTTAATATTATTAACATTAAATTTCTAATTAAAATATTAAAACTAATTAATAAAACAACATGTATTATACGTTACCAGTGACCATGACGGTGACGGAAGATGGCAACGCACAGCAGAGGTAATGCACGACAAAGCTACAGAAAAAAGGAAAAAAATGAGAGAAAGTCCATATCTATCAACTTAAGTGATGGTGATGGGAGTTGGAAAGGAGTAAAGGATGTCCAAGAAGAGGGGCGACGACAAGGGTCGGGAGGCGAAAGAAAGGAAATTGAAAGAAAGAGAGCGAGAGGACGAAAGGAGAGAAATGGGAAAGAAAAAGGCCGCAAAGGTTTTAGTCCAGCCTTCGAAAATAATTTTGGTGATCAAGTTTCCCCCTTGGTTCAAAATATTTTCCATAAGAAATACCATTTCCGACAGAATTGACTTTGATATTTGTTGTTTCCATCGAAAATATCTATTTTCGATGAAATTGTCCTCAGAATTTGTTGTTTCGCACTTTGAGGGTAGTCTATAGATTTTTTTTTTTTTTTGATGAAATTCATGAGAAGCACTTATTTCTGACCGACTGTCCTTATAACACATTTTTTCATATTCCGACGTGGATTTTACACGAAAATAGGTCTTTTCGATAGATTTGCTGTTAAAATTCTAATTTTCGATGGAAAATACATTTTTTCCCCCCATTGAAAGGTATCTGTCAAAAAAAGTTTTGGTGTGAATGCAACGTGGTGCGCTAAACTTGTGTTGCAAACGCACGGTAACACGTCAAACTTTTTTTCTATGAAATTTAGCTGGAGAATATTTCTGTTATCCTAATTCCGTCAGAAATATATGATTTTTGTTGTTAATGCTCAAACTTTCTATTGTAAACAGTTCAGAGAATTTCTAGAGAAAATTCCATCAAAAAATAATTCTATCCTAGATGTACTCTCTTTTTTAGTGTAATGTATACAAATATTATAATAAAATATACGTATCAATAATTTATTTTATATATTTTAAAAAATTACATAATAAAACTTAAGGGAATACATTTATTTCAAAAAATATGTATATTAATAAGAAATTATGCAATTTAATTTAAATAACATAATAAGATATTATTATAATGTAATGTACAAATATTAAGATAAAGGAAAATTATCATTATCAAAGACCTTTTTTTATGTATTTTATTGTACAATGCATGAGAATATGTAAATCGACAATCTTTTTCCAAGAGAATTGGGATATACGGGGGCCTCTCGTTACCGATGCAACTCTATCCTTCCTTAACTCAGGCCGGATACTTAAAGAATTCAATCGAACTTTTATAAACCTCATTCCAAAACTTAAAAGTCCAGAGAAGGTGGATGACTTTAGATCGATCAGCTAGTGTAATGTTGTGTACAAGATCATACCAAAGGTGCTTGTTAATCGACTAGAGATAATCACCAATCAATTGTGTCACAATTTCAATGCTTTTATTGGAAAAAGACAAATATGAGACAGTGCTATACTTGGAACAGAAATCATCCAACATATACACAGGAAAACAAAAAGTAAAGGTGTTCTAGGGGCTCTCAAAATTGACGTGAACAAAGCTTACAACTGAGAGAGCTGGACTTTCCTCAAGCGAGTCCTCCTCTGTCCGGATTTCAGCCCACACTGGATAAAGATGATTATGACCTGTGTTACTTCGATAATATACTAGATTCTTATTAATGGAGAGCCGTTTGAAAGCATTTTCCCCGAAAAAGGACTCAGGCAAGGAGATCCACTATCTCTTTTTGTGTTCCTTTTATGTCAAAACATCCTATCACACATGTTGGTTAAAACCAAGATGGAAGGTAAACTACAAGGGATTAAATTAGCCGGTAAAGCATAAGAGTTAATCACCTTCTGTTTACGGATGACGGTTTCGTTTTCTTTACAGCTGATTAGGAGCTTTGGCACGCATTAAAGACTACTTTGAAAAAGTACTATGAAATGACAAGCCAACAAATAAATTACACAAAATCGATTCTAATGTTAGAAGGAATTGTTATCCTAAATATATGCGAACGTTCAAGAAAATTCTACGAGTGAAAGTGTCCTTAGGTTTCAATTTTGATATCTTACAAGCTCAAGGGAAGTTTTTTCAACCACTCCAGGATAAATTTTCATCCAAACTAGCTCATTAGAAATCGAAGATGTTGTCTTCGGGAGGTGGATAGACCCTTATTAAATCCACCTTGTCTAGCCTGCCTTTGTTCTACGTGTCTTGTTTCAAAGCCCCAAAATATGCTTATAAAAACTATTGAAATCTTAGATTGGTGGACGAGAAGGAAAAGAGGGAAGAGAAGAGAAAGAATTTTTTATATTTCTTATCTTGTAAAAATATTACTACAAGTGCGTATTTATATATAAGGAGCTAAGCTGAATAAAGAAATATAAATAATTAAATTAAACTAAATAAAGAAATAGAAATAAATTACTAAATAACATACTAAAATTATGCTAAAAAGTTGACTAATTTATTGTCTTAACACCTTTCTCAAACTCAAGGTGATATAGAATATGAGAGTTTGAGTTTAGAAACTTGATCTTGAAAGCATTCAGGATGGTCGAAAGCCTTAGGAACCGGATGAAAAGAGGATGAATCGGCTGATGGTTAAAAGCTTTGAACCGAATCAAACTGAATCAGACCAGAAAAAAAGAAAGCTGACATGGCGTTGCAGGACACGTGTATCAATAGAATTATGACACGTGTATACCACATATGAGTCAATGACGACGTGGCCGCTAACCAAGATGACGACGTAGCAATGACAGAGAAACACGTGGAGAAATAGGGGTCAGACACGTGTTATGTGGGATGACGTGGCAGCCACCTTCACTGATGGCGTGGCAATGCTTAGACCATCATGTGCCGACATGTTTGATGACGTGTCGATGATTAGACCTCCTTTGTGCTGACATGTATGTTGTCATGGCCTACTGATGTGGATTATGACTCGGCCTCATTGCTTACGTGGATGATGATGCGGTTGTTTGACATGACTGCTGAATGCTAAAAAGACGTCGTTTTTGTTATCTTCTACTTTTCACAATCTAAAAAATTGTATTTTACTGGCAGCAGATTTTGACATCATGTGAAGGCGTATGGACAAGTTTCTGGGAGTGGGATTTTATCCACTGTGAACTTTAGGAAGAGAAGAACAATTTAGTAATGACCAAATTGCTTTAAGATGGATCAAAAATCTCGAAAACTAGCTAAAAAAAAAAACAAAATCCTGCAGATATTAAGCCCAAAAATCTTTCT
The DNA here is from genome assembly GCA_029448705.1 of Adansonia digitata. Taxonomy (NCBI): domain Eukaryota; kingdom Viridiplantae; phylum Streptophyta; class Magnoliopsida; order Malvales; family Malvaceae; genus Adansonia; species Adansonia digitata. The sequence continues at coordinate 221 of JAQSVH010186562.1, read as the reverse complement.
TTTTTTTTTTTGGACGAGGCTCTGATATCATGTTGAAATCTTAGATTGGTGGATGAAAAGGAAAAGAGAAAAGAGAAGAGAAAGAGTTTCTTATATTTTTTATATTGTAAAAGTATTAGTACAAGTGTGTATTTATATATAAGGAGCTAAACTGAATAAGAAAATATAAATAATTGAACTAAACTAAATAAGAAAATAGAAATAATTGAGCTAAATTAAAT
>JAQSVH010186531.1:0-11612 GCA_029448705.1 Adansonia digitata | reverse complement strand
TTATCTTATGTTAAATTTATTATTTTTATATTATATTTATATCGTATAATTATATTATATTCAAAATTATTTACGGTAACATTATCAACACATATCTCTTGAAATAAAAAAATAAAAAAATAAAATACGTGAAGAACTCTTTTCAAGTTTTCATATAAGCAGAGTTATATATTTACTTTAAGATTTACTGATTCAACCGTTCTGAGAGAGTAAACAAACATTTTTATCCACAATCCAGCTGAATATGTATATATATATATATATATATATATTTGGATTAGTTGAAAGTTCAGAACTCCAGCTTTAAAATACTGAAAAGATGATTAAGTAATCCTTTGGTTTGAGTTTGACAAGGCAAGGCTAGTTTAGCTATTTTAAAGTGTGGACGCCCAGGAATGAAACAAAGCGCAAAACGAGTAAACTACTGTTTTGAAAGTGTCAGCGGCTAAGTCAAAGTTTACCAACTCCAAAAACCACACGACAATAACATTAACGTAGATACATTCATAATCTTCCATTCCTCCGAATTAAAAAAATTCAAAAACGTTCATTTCTGATCTGAAAACCCAACAGTTTCATCATGGCTGTCGAGTTTCAGACACTGGTTTTTCGCAACCTGATGATGTTTGTGTTTTTCATTTCTGTCTTGCCTTTGGCTTATTCCCAAGGTTCTCCTCAAAATATTGAAGTTTTTTACCCAATTGAAGCCCCATCTCCTCCCTCGGAACCAATTTCACCAATACCTTCAGGAACAGAAAGATTTCCGGATTCGCCGCCGCCATCTTCATCGAATGACAACAATCGTACTATTGCAAAGGCAGTGGCTGCCACTGCCGCCAGCACTTTAGTTATTGCAGGGATATTATTCTTTTTCGTTAGAAAATATGTTGCCGTACAGCACAAAATAGAGAGAGTTGGGGATAGTTTTCAGGGAGGTCAGCCTTCTAGACCGCCTGAAGATGAGTTTGCAAGAGTTAATGGAAATATAAAGGGATTTATTGTAGATGAGAATGGCTTGGATGTGCTTTATTGGCGACAACTTCAAGAAGTAGAAAACAACAATGGGTTCCATAAAGAGATTTGGCGTAATCCGAAGGATGAAGAAGGAGGAATGTTTCGAGAGGGAAGTCGTCGAAGCAGGAAGGTCGAGCCTGTTCAGGAAATTCATCTGCTTCGTGGGAAGTCTTCCACATCCCATGTTCCACTTCCTGCATATGATGATTCAAGTGAAAATTTGGGTGCCCTGCCTCCTCCGCCATCTCATGGGGTTGTTCTAAAATCCGTTGAGAAAAGGGAAGCACAAGTTCAATCGAATTTTTTGCCGCCAGCATCAACGCAACCACCATTAGTACAACCACCACTGTCATTACCAATTCAAAACAATAATAAAAGTCCAGCGACACCTCTGCCACCTCCACCAAATAGAAGAACTCCTGCACCGCCACCTCCACCAGTTCCAGCAAAGAGTCCTGCCCCTTCACCTCCGCCGGTTCCAGCAAAAAGTCCTGCCCCACCACCTCCACCTCCTAACAAATCTGGTGGTTCAGCTACGTCTCTGAAAGCTTCTCCGGCAGCGACAGATATGTCTAGACGGGGTAAACCAGGGAAGTCTTCTGGAGATGGTGCCATGGACGGAAATAATCATGTGAAATTGAAGCCATTGCATTGGGATAAGGTCAACAAGAACAATGCTGATCATTCGATGGTTTGGGACAAAATCAACAACGGGTCTTTTAGGTAAGTCAAATTTTACTATTTCTCAATCTATAAGCAAATTTTATTCCTCTTCTGAGAAAAAAAAAAGAAGCAATGTTTTTGCCTTCACTGATTTTGGGACTCTTTTTTTATTGATTCGTCAGGTTTGATGATGATCTTATTGAAGCTTTATTTGGACACGTTCCAACAAGCAGGAATTCTGCTACTAGTAGTCGTAGTAAAACTATCTCATCATCATCATCAAAAATCATGATTCTTGATGCACGAAAATCCCAGAACATAGCAATTGTGATCAAATCTTTGGCTCTTTCTCGTAAGGAACTTCTTGAAGCCCTAAATGAAGGCCAAGGGCTTGATGCAGATATTGTTGAAAAGCTGATTAGAATTGCCCCAACTGAAGAAGAACAATCACAAATCCTTGATTTTGATGGAGATCCAGCAAGACTTGCCGACTCTGAATCCTTTTTGTACGACATTTTAAAGGCTATACCCTCGGCCTTCACGCGTCTTAACGCCATGCAATTTAGAGCAAACTATGACTTGGAAATTCTCCACATGAATGAGTGTTTACAAACGCTAGAGTTAGGGTGCAAGGAGCTTCGCTCTCAAAGAATGTTTATGAAACTCCTAGAAGCAATACTCAAGGCTGGCAATCGCATGAATGCCGGAACTGCCCGAGGGAATGCTCAAGCTTTTAATCTTACTTCGCTGCTTAAGCTCTCCGACGTTAAAAGCACCGATGGAAAGACTACTCTACTCCACTTTGTGGTAGAAGAAGTAGTCCGGTCCGAGGGAAAGAAATGTTTTATCACCAGAAGTCATAGCCTGAGTCGCAGCAGCAGCACCAGCAGCAGTAGCCGAAGCCACAATGGCAGCTCCAATCATTCAACATCAAAAGATGTAAGAGAGAAGGAATATATTACGCTTGGATTAACAGTAGTGGGAGGCCTAAGTGCTGAGTTCAGTAACGTGAAGAAAGCTGCCACAGTTGATATCAACACATTTTCCGACACCTGCTCAGCTCTTACTGCTCGTGTAGCAGAAATTAAACGGCTTGTATTGCAATGCATGGCTGATGGAAAAGGGGGATTTGTGCAAGAAATAAAAGGGTTTATCGATGACGCCGAAGAGGAGCTGAAGGTTATAAGAGAGGAGAAAAACAGAGTGATGGATCTTGTAAGAAAAACCAAAGAGTATTATCAACCAGGGGCTTCAAGGGATCCTTTCCAAATATTTGTTATAGTTAGGGACTTTCTGGGTATGGTGGACCAGGTCTGTGTAGAAATAGCAAGGAATCTTCAGAGGAGGAAACCATCAGCTGCAAATTATGGATCAAAATCACCAAATCCACGAGAATCAAGAACCAAAATGAAGTTCCCAATCTTGCCGGCTAGTTTCACGACAGGCAAGTCCAGGAGCAACTCTAGCGATACAGACGTAGATTCATGAGCATGAACACGTCTTCATCACAAAGGCAATGTCCATAAAATTCATACGAAAATTCTTCCATTTGTTTTGTATGAAATTTTGATGAAATGGTAAATTTATTGAAGTCATAAATTTTCTAATCCAAACTATTTCCATTGAGTAAGCACCGGGAAAAGCAGAGAATTTTTTAACTTAGAAGTTCAGACCAAGAAAACTGATCTCCAACAGAAAGAATGGATCGTGGTACTAAAAATTTTGTATTCAAGTGTAATATTAGATTACGTAAATCTGTCCGGAAATGTTTCTAAATAGCTTTAAGCATTGAATTGTATGTCTGCATGTACAAGCTCTCTGTAAAGCAGAAAGAGAACATTGCTTCTCATAGCTGCTAATTCTACCATTAACCAATGTTTTCACAGTTCCAGTCATCTGCCTAAAGAGTTATATCCCCTTGTCCAGTACAGAAAATTAATGCCAACATCCACTGTATATCTGCCAAAAAAATTTACACCATCTCATGAATAGGTTTCTATAGTCTATATTATTGATGTGAATATTAAATATAGATACGGATATAATTATGTATCTATCATAGATATATTCAATTTTGTAATGCAATTGAAGGTTTTTGAAAGGTCATATCTCATATTTATATTAAATACAAAGATTTCTAAAAAAAAAAAATCAATTTAAAAAAGAAAAGAAAAAAAGCCACATTTGTTAGTGAAAAGAACGCTTTCTTCCTTTGGTGAAAAGACCAGGAAATTTAAGTGAATCCATAACTGTCATAACCCAAAGCTTCAAGAAATAAGCCACGTGTTAAATCCAAACCAAATGTTCCCAGTATAATTCAGATTCCAGATGCCAAACTTCTATTCTTTGGCCAATGACATCTAAGAGAGCTTCCAATTTAGCATGATCTTTTACATCATTTTTTTGGGGGGGTTGGGGGGGAGTTTGGTGCGTGTCAAGTGGTACTATCATGATGAAGAACCACTCCATCTGAATATCTCGCCTCAATTTCAGTGGAGGAATGCCAAAAAAAAAAAAAAACATAACCATCTGAGTCACTCACAAGTTCTCAGATTGGCTGTTAAATGCTAAAATCTCCTAGGAAAGATGGCGACTTCATATTTTCTTTTGTTTATTTCTAGTTTTTTTCCACATTGGGAGAAAAAGGTTGTTGGTATTTGTCATTTTAGCGACACAGTAACAAAACCATGGACCATGGTCAAGAAAAATGAGCTCTGGATTCTTGCCAACGCCAGGAATAGTGGACTGGTCAGCAATAGGCATGAAATACCACTAATAAAACCAAAAAGGCTGGAAACTGCTACAGGATGGACTCGATCGAGTTGCTTACACCAAACTCTACGGTATCCTTGAGATCCAACTCCAGAAATATCGTATCTATCAGGGCCCGAAACTCAAGCCGATGATACGTTTTGTCTGACTTCTTGCATTTACGGGGTAGTCTCTTGTCACTGCCTATATTTTCATGCAATGATTTAAGGGTAAGCATCCATCATTTGAGAGAAACAATTAAATTTGGTTAATTCAATTTTAATTTATTTGATTAATACGATCAATTATTAATTTTTAAAATTAATAATTAAATTAATTAATAGTTTTAATTTTATTTTTATATAATATAAATAGTAAATTCTCATATAAATATATCATTGTATTATATATTACATATTTATAAAATAGTTTTTATATAATAATAATATAAGTAATTTATTCTTCAACTAAAACCTATTAAACTGAAGAGATTCACTTAAGTCGATTTCGGTTTATTTAATTAATCAATTTGATTCTATTGATTTTTTAAATTTGTTTTATTTTTTAAAAAATTTAAAACCCAACAAACCTTTGTCCTTATTTTGTAATTGGAGTATTGTACCATTGAACAGTCCTGGTTTATAGTGGCTGGCAGGATCTGACTTCAGTGAGGCGTTTTTAAATTGGATCGACTTTTGTCAAAAAAAAAAAAGAAGAAGAAGAAGAAAGATTCGTGACCTGAGATTTAGATTGTTCAACAGTCTGCTTGCCCCGGTTGCACTATTGATGCTTAGTTTGAGATCCCCAGGTCTAAATCCTTGGTTGTTCTTGGAAGCTGGAAGTTGAAACAAGCTCGAAATAATCTCAGCTGTTTAAGCAAGGTTTCAAGTTTGATTGACTGATATTGTTGTTAGCACTAGATCCTACGCAAAAAATCAGGGAAAACGTTCTCAGAATTAGAGGCCGTTGCTGGAAATTTGGTTGATTAAATCAAATCCCAATTAATAAGCATTCAGTGGTTCTTTTTATCCACATTTAATAACCAAAGATTACATTGCAATGACAGGCACGGGTTTTAATAAACCACAATTGCAATCTCTTTTTACATATACTATTGAAATGTTGATTCTGCATTAGAATAGCTACAATATATTTTTCTAGTTCTAAATGGCAGGGGAAAGGTCAGGGAAAGTGGAAAAGCGCCAACCTCTTCTCCATCTACGGCACGATTATTGGAACCTTGATGACATTCGAATACACAGCATGTGACTCATCAATGACAGGTTCTAGATGGGTTAACACTAAGCCAAAAATATCATGCATGGGTCCTGACTGAAAACACACATTCCTTCAGATATGCATTTCCATGCCCAGCGAAGTAGCTAAGCCTCCAAAGCTGATGTATGTCTTTATTTTTCCTCAGTAGTTGCAGATAATGCCTGGTTCATTGACCCCAAGGAAGCAAAAGTTTCATATGGATGTCGCTCCTGGTACCTGTCTGTAGACGTGAAACGATGCATGTTCTTAAGACCGAGGAACTGATTTTTGCAGGACTACTAAATAGTTGAGTCTAAAATAAATCATAAGTAACATATTTAAACAATAACAATAATAGCTAAAAAAACAGGTTTAGGAAAAAAGCCAGCTAACAAATTCTTAACTAAGATTTGGTGGATCAAACCACAGACGGATGTATATGTAACATGATTATGATAACTTTTTTACAAAGTTTCAAGTACAACTTAACGAAGATAAAAAATTGTCATAATGACGATAATAAGACTTTATAGTGAGAGGTAATCATATTCATTAAGTCCTACAGCCACAACACATGCATCGTGGTGCACGGAGTATTAGACAGACACCAAACTTAAAACAACACAGTAATGCAACCATAGGCATCACTACCTCTGCCAGATCTGGTTATAGTCAACTTCAGTGTCATAACTTAAAAGTCAATTGTTCCATTGCAATCACAAAGAATTCCACATCAAGCATTGCAACTCAAACAACAAAAGTACACGTAATCCAACCATCAAAATTCCGAAAGTTTTAGCATCAACAGACTAGTTTTTGACCAAAGTGAAAGGGATACGTATGCCTCAGCAGTTGATGGAAAAGTATGCTTTAAGATGATTGGCATCAAAAGTTTCATGGTGGATCACAACTGAACTATGTAAAATTGAAAAAAGAAAAAAAAAAAAAAAGGAAAACAACAGCTACAAATACCTTATAGAGAGGGCTTTTCGTTGTCCTCTGCCCATGATAAAAACCAGGTAGTGCAGTAGCTTTATAATTAAGGCTCTGCCTTAACTTTTTGATCTCTGCATCTCTGTTATCCTGTGTCAATCATATAGTATTGAGGAATGGTCCACTGTCTAAATTAGATAATCATATGCCAGTCAGCATATTCTTAAGACTACTGGCATTTTGCCTCGCTTAGAATGCCTGTCAAAATCTCTTATCTTATGTTTGATTAATTATGAGACTGAGCTCGTTCAGCTGAATCAAGTTGATGGCTAGAATGGAAATATTTTGATCGCACAAAAGAAAATTAATCATACCTTTGATTTTGTCTGGAGATATTTTCCCTCTGCTTCTCTACCATTGGAATCCCGCAATTTCCTGGACAACTGAAGCATAGGATATGAGATGCTGAGATTCTAATTAAATAAAAAAGCATTCTACATCAATATCAAAAGGAATAATGCATATGATACAGAAAGCAAGGGCAAAGAGTCTTCAATGCATACGTCCTTTCTTCTCTCTGCCCTTTCATCATTTTTCAAGCCAAAATAAGATGGAGGAGCCTTAGCATTCTTTTTCTCAATAGCACTAACTCTAGAAGACCTGTCGAAAATCAATTAATGCAACAATGAAGAATTTTCGAGATGACGGATGCTTCGGGCACATGCGTAACTTCTGCTCACAAGTATTGGAAGTGATATTTTAAGAATTATTGCTACTTCCTCAGAAAAATGTGGAGAAACTTATAGTATGAATTTTAAATTGAGGCAAGTTCATGCAGGCCCCGAAATTTAAGGCCATCGAGAAGTTAATTTGTGCTTGAAATAAATGAGTTTTCTAAAAAGAATGTTCATTTCAGGTGGTGTTGTCCAATTTGTTAAATAACAGGGAATCCAACCACTAACAACTTCTTAATTGCTCGATACAAAAAGCAATAGAAGAAAACAACCGAGCTCAATCCTCTTTAACTTTCAAATATGCATTTTACATTCACAGCCATAGAAAATAACTATCTTTCAAATTCCTTTCAATTATGAGCTCATGCTTTTAAACTTTCAGCTCGTATGATTTGTTACCTTCAGATATGTGCTAATCCGTTAAACAGAACTAGAAGTAGCACTTGAGAAGTAAAATTAAGAATGAAAATAACAATTAATTAGTACGTTAGCCCACTCCTTTATGGCAATATAAATAAATAAAAGATGCCAATTGATTCAAACAGGTTTACCGCTAAGATACTAGATACCTAAGAACTTAAAATCACTACATTCTACACTGGATATTTGAGTTCTTACATGCTCAATGATTGCTTTTTCATATTTTGCATACTATTATTACCCTATTAATATTTGTTTTTAACAAGGGAAATAGTTTAAGCTTCAAAAATAGTTCTAATGCGAATGTGATATACGATAGCAAATACCTAGTCATCCAATGTACAGAGAGAGAGCAAATGCCAATATATTGTCTGTATCCAACATCATATCCATATCAGGTCTCAACTAGCATGCAAATCCACTGATGCAAGCATGTACGCATTTGTCAGCCGAAGGTTTTAAACTCGAAACCTTACCCTCCACTTTCCTCTTGCAGAGTCGTCAAAGTGGACAGCCTTGGTTCTCTCCCCTTTGCAGGCACCTGCCCAAGAACATTTTGAACAGTAAGTTCCATGATATGTAGTAGAAATAGATATTTCAGGTAGACCTTGAGGATTAAAATGATAACATAGTAACTGTTTTGTTGCTGGAGATTGTTCCAAACTGGAAGGTTTTAATTGGTTATAATTATTCTGAAATGTCTTAAATGCTCGTTTGACAATATCCGTATCTCCCATTTTCTCCATAATTAAAGATTTTCTTGTTGCTACAACGGAAGTTGGCCGAGAACCTGAGGAGCCTAAACCAAGGGACATATGCAAGGATCTAGGAGCTACTTGCTTGCTTTCAACAACAGAAGGATTCTTGGTCTTCGGTAAAGAATAAGATAAAAGTATTCCCGTTTTCAACGGAATTCTTGATGCAGACGATGTAGTAGGAGTTGATGTAGGCTTTGATGCTCTAGCCGTAGAAAATTCCGGTATTTTGTTAAAAGGGGATGCAGATTTCTTCTTTATACCTGTCTCCTTTTTCTCCTTATTCACTGGTGTAACCTAGAGCATCAAAATAAGAGAAGAAAGCATCAGTCGTTAGAATCAACTAGTTCACCCGAGTCAAGCTTTCCAATGTTAAAAAAATGAAAAATTCAAAAACCTGATTAAGTCACCTTATGAGATTTTGCCGAATGACCCAACTTTACTTTTTTGTCTTTGACCTTCGGGTCGTTTCCTTTGGCTCTGTCTGATCTCTGTGGCAATTCCTTCACATCTTGAGACCTGTTGGAAAGAGTTTCCACTTCTGGTTTTACCAAGACAGCTTCATTTGCAGCAGTTTCTTCCGGTTTCTTTAACTTTGGAATTTCCACTTCGCTATCTATTTCCTCTTTCAGTCCCTCAACCGACGAGTTTTGGCAATCCATTCCAATTTAGGCTCCTCATTAGGCTCATCATAATGGATGCCATTCACCTCACTTACCAAGTTAATTTCTTGCTTATCTCCTTCAACAGAGCACTGAACATTAGATTCACCAATCGGATCTCCACAGTTCTGATCATCTGAGTTGAAGGATTTACTTTCCACTGGCCTCTCTTGAGCCAGTAGCTCAGCTTTTCTTGCAGCAATCTTCTTGTAATGTTCTTCAAAGTATGCCTTTTTCTTAGCTACTGATCCAGGAGTCGCACACTTCTCAACCTCCTCCAAGTACTTATTTGGCGAGAAAGTTGACCATATCTCCCAAGAAAGTGAATCGTTCGCAAATCTTCCAAAGGAGACTGAAACTTCAAGAGCAGGGTTTGAAGAACCCATCTCCCCAATCTATTTACAATAACATTAAAAAAAACCAAAATTGAATCATATTCTGAAGCTGCAAACAGAATGACAACTCATAGCAACACTCAAAAAAAAGGGCATGGAATTGTTGCAACTATGAAGTGCAAATTCAATCAACAATCAATAACAAAACAAATTAAATTTCAAGAAACAATAATGGAAGGTGAATTAAAAACAAATGGGCCAACTTTTTTTGTTTTCCAGATCACAAGGACAAAACTAGTGAACCTTAACTTCTTTACTTGAAGCTTCTACTATTGATTCGCCCATTCAAAAAAATACAAGTAAAACAAAAGGAGACTGGGATTTCAATTATCACAATGCTAACGATTATTAAGACTCAAAACCTTCAGCACACTATAGCTTGGCAGCAAGCATGGGTGGTCTCATTTATCCATTGGATCACACACACTAAAAAGACCGTAAGAATAAACAATTCAGAATAAAGACAAAACGAAGCCTTGAGAAATTTGGTTCGTACACTTCCAACTTGCCCACTCTTTCTATTATCATTCGTATTTAATGTTTACGTCTAATTATATTTGAGTACATGCATGAGAATATGATAGAACTTCTTAAATATATGAAATTTTTTTTAAAAAAATATTAAATATATTTGTATCAAATATAAATATCTAATACAGACGCCTGAATAATCCGCATCTGCTATTACCAATTTCTTTTTTTCACAGCAAAATGAGCATCTCTGTCTATTTCTTGTTCTTGTAGAAAATCCCAGAGAATAAACTCAATCATCAAAGAAGAAAAACCTTTGAAAAAATTGGGTAATAAGAAGTAAAGATCATCCAAATTCTTACATTTCCAAAGATAATCTAACTTCGGAACCTTTTAATTGTCTATGATTACTGCTTATTTCAAGTGGAAGAAAAAGTTGAAAAAGAGTTGTTCTAAAGTTTTACATAGAGAGAGTGGGTAGAGATATCAGATATGACAATCTGGATAAAAGGGTAGTTGGTTGAATAAAGAATATTAAACATAAAAGAAAAAATAAAAAAGGGAAGATGTAACAACAAATCCCTACAAATTTTTAATGATAATACTAAATACCAATTAAAAAAAATTTCAATCAAAATCTGAGAGGAAGTGACGAGATGAGGTTTGAAGTTATAAAAACAGTAGACGGCCACAGGTAGGAACCACATTGGAAAGTTGTGAAGTAAAGATTAGATTTAGATTCGTTACTTTGTATAATGATTTAAATACGATGTGTTAATAATATATAAATTTAAATATTATTATATTTTTATTAAAATAAATTATATATTTATTTTTAAACATTTTTAATAAAATATATAATTTATTATTTTAAATTAAAATTTAATTTAATTAATTAAAAATCATTTTTAAAACGTAAAATTTTATAAATTTGAGATTGAATTTTCAATAAATAATTATTATTATTTTTATATTTGTCTACTTGAGCCAAACTAGAGGAGGAAATGATTGTGTGTTAGAGATTAGCAAGTTTTGACAGATTTGTTGAATTAAATATCAAGTCTGCCGTAGGGTTAGGAGAGTTACAGGTGTGGAAAGTGGACCCTTGGATTCACACTTTTATTTTGGGTGGAAGTAAAACGATGTGTGCCATTGCCAGTCTGCCACATTATTATTGATGACAACAATCGACAGACCAAATGGGAAACAAAATCAGAACAACGGCGGTTCCGATCTTCCATTTTACGCAGATATCTATTTCTTCATCACAATGCTCTTTCATTTTCTGGTTTTCCCTCATGAAAATTTCTAATGCTATTTGTTTTAAACTTGATTATATAAGAGAATTGTGGTAAATTAACTTGCACAAAAGCATTTTTAATACTGTTGTTTATATCATTTTTTAAAAATATTTAACAGATGACATCAACAGAAAGAATCCATTTGTTTTGCAAAATTATGTATAAAAATCTTTCTTTTGTTTTCATTGGAAAAATTACCATGGTAACCCCCAATAAATAATAAGTTAATAATATATATATTCTTTATCTTTCTAAA
>JAQSVH010186491.1:7160-18526 GCA_029448705.1 Adansonia digitata | reverse complement strand
GAGAATGTGTTTATGGTGCCCAATCATGAAAAGAAAAGAGATTATTTTATGAATCCATGTTTATCCCAATTGAAAGACGAACTTTAATTTTAAAAATGGTAAAAAGAAAAGTTTCTCTTTTGAAGCCAAAGCATTGATATCATTTATCCCAACAAGGAAAATGTGCTTATAGTGCCTAATCATGAAAAAAAGGGAGATTATTGTGTGAATCAATGTTTATCCTAATTGAAAGATGAACTTCGATTCCAAAAATGGCAGAAGGAGAAGTTTTTCTTATGAAACCAAAGCATCAATATCATTTATCACAATGAGCAAAATGTGTCTATAGTACCCAATCATGATATTATATGAATCCATATTTATCCCAATTGAAAGATGAACTTTAATTCTAAAATGGTAGAAAAAGAAGTTTTTCTTGTGAAACCAAAGCATCAATATCATTTATCCTAATGAGAAAAATGCGTTTATGCTGCCTAACCATGGGAAAAAAGGAGACTATTATGTCAATCCATGTTTATCCCAATTGAAAGACAAACTTTAATTCTAAAATTGGTAGAAAGAGATGTTTTTCTTATGAAACCAAAGCATCAAAATTATTTATCCTAACGAGGAGAATGTGTTTATAGTGCCCATCATGAAATAAAAGGAGATTATTATGTGAATCCATGTTTATCCTATTCAAAAGATGAACTTCGATTCTAAAAATGGTAGAAAAAGAAGTTTTTTCTTTTGAAACCAAAGCATCAATATCATTTATCCTAATAAGGAGAATGTGTTTATGGTGCTCAATCATGAAAAAAAAAGATTTTTATGTGAATCCACATTTATCTCAATTGAAAGACGAACCTCGATTTTAAAAATGGTACAAAGAGAAGTTTTTCTTATAAATCCAAAGCATCAAAATCATTTATCCCAAAAAGAAAAATGTTTTTATAGTGCCCATAAAAGAAAGGAGATTATTACTTGAATCCATGTTTATCCCAATTAGAAGATGAACTTCAGTTTTAAAAATGGTAGAAAGAGATGTTTTTCTTATAAAACTAAGGCATCAACCTCATTTATCCCAACAAAGAGGACGTCTTTATGGTGCCTAATCATGAAAAGAAAAGAGATTATTATGTGAATCCATGTTTATCCCAATAGAAAGACAAACTTTGATTCTAAAAATGGTACAAAGAAAAGTTTTTCTTATCAAACCAAAGCATCAAAATCATTTACCCCAACGACTAGAATGTGTTTATGGTGCCAATCATGAAAAGAAAGGAGATTATTATGTGAATCCATGTTTATCCCAACTGAAAGATAAACTTTAATTCTAAAAATGGTAGAAAGAGAAGTTTTTACTATGAAACAAAAGCATCAAAATCGTTTATCCAAATGAGGAGAATGTGTTTATGGTGCCCAATCATGAAAAAAAAGGAGATTATTATTTGAATCCTTGTTTATCCCAATTGTAAGACAAACTTTAATTCTAAAAAATGGTAAAAAGAGAAATTTCTCTTTTAAAGCCAAAGCATCAATATCATTTATCCCAATAAGGAGAATGTGTTTATAGTGCCCAATCATGAAAAGAAAAGAAATTATTACCTGAATCCATGTTTATTTCAATTGAAAGATGAACTTCAATTCTAAAAGTGGTAGAAAGAGAAGTTTTTCTTATGAAACCAAAGCATCAATATCATTTATCCCAACACAGTGAATGTGTTTATGGCACCCAATGATGAAAAGAAAGGAGATTATTATGTGAATCCATGTTTATTCAAATTGAAAGGCAAATTTTGATGCTAAAAATGGTGTAAAGAGAATTTTTCTTATCAAACCAAAGCATCAAAATCATTTATCCCAACAAGAAGAATGTGTTAATGGTGCCCAATCATGAAAAGAAAGGAGATTATTATTTGAATCCCTATTTATCCCAATTGAAAGATGAACTTTAATTCTAAAAATGGTAGAAAGTCAAGGTTTTCTTATGAAACCAAAACATTAATATTATTTAGCCTAAAAAGAAGAAAGTTTTTATGGTGCCCAATGATGAAAAGGAAGGAGATTATTTTATGAATCCCAATAAGAAGAATATGTTTATAGTGCCAAACCATGAAACAAAAAGAGATTATTATGTGAATCCATGTTTATCCTAATTGAAAAATGAACATTAGTTCTAAAAATGGTAAAAAGAAAAGTTTTTCTTATGAAACTAAAGCATCAATATCATTTATCCTAATAAAGAGACTGTGTTTATGGTGCCCAATCAAGAAAAGAAAGGAGATTACTATGTGAATCCATGTTTATCCCATTTGAATGATAAATTTCAATTCTAGAAATGGTAGAAAGAGAAGTTTTTTTCGAAACAAAAGTGTTAATATCATTTATCCAATGAGGAGATTGTTTATGGTGCTGAATCCTAAAAAGAAAGGAGATTATTGGGTGAATCCATGTTTTTCCCAATTGAAAGACAAACTTCAATTCTAAAAATGGTACAAAGAGAAGTTTTTCTAATGAATCCAAACCATCAACTTCATTTTTCCCAACAAGAAGAATGTGTTTGTGGTGCCCAATCATGAAGAGAAAGGATATTATCAAGTGTATCCACGTTTATCCCAATTGAAAAATGAACTTTGATTCTAAAAATGGTATAAAGAGAGGTTTTTCTTACCAAATCGAAGCATCAAAATCATTTATCTCAATGAGGAGAATGTGTTTATGGTGCCCAATAATGAAAAGAAATGACACTGTTAAGTGAATCTATATTTATCCTATTTGAAAGACAAACTTTAATTTTAAAAATTCTAGAAAAAAAAGTTTTTCTTATGAAACCAAAGCATTAATATCATTTATCCTAACGACGAGAATGTGTTTAAGGTGCCCAATCTTGAAAAGGAAGGAGATTATTATGTGAATCCATATTTACCCTAATTGAAAGATAAACTTCGATTCTAAAACTGATACAAAGAGAAGTTTTATTTATCAAACCAAAGCATCAAAATCATTTATCCCAATGAAGAGAATGTGTTTATGGTGCCCAATCATGAAAAAAAGGGAGATTGTTTTGTGAATCCATGTTTATCCCAATTTAAAGACAAACTTTAATTCTAAAAATAGTAGAAAGAGTTTCTCTTTCGAAACCAAGCATTGATATCATTTATCCCAACAAGAAGAATGTGCTTATAATGCCTAATGATGAAAAGAAGGGAGATTATTATGTGAATCAATGTTTATCCCAATTGAAAGATGAACTTCGATTCTAAAAATGGCAAAAGGAGAAGTTTTTCTTATGAAACCATAGCATCAATACCATTTGTCACAATGAGCAGAATGTGTCTATAGTACCCAATCATGATATTATGTGAATCCATATTTATCCCAATTGAAAGATGAACTTTAATTCTAAAATGGTAGAAAGAGAAGTTTTTCTTGTGAAACTAAAGCATCAATATCATTTATCCTAACGAGAAAAATATGTTTATGGTGCCTAACCATGGGAAAAAAGGAGACTATTATGTGAATTCATGTTTATCCGAATTGAAAGAAAAACTTCAATTCTAAAAGTGATAGAAAGAGATGTTTTTCTTATGAAACCAAAGCATCAAAATTATTTATCCTAACGAGGAGAATGTGTTTATAGTGCTTAATCATTATTATGTGAATCCATGTTTATCCTATTCAAAAGATGAACTTCGATTCTAAAAATGGTAGAAAGAAAAGTTTTTTTTTGAAACCAAAGCATCAATATCAGATATCTCAATAAGGAAAATGTGTTTATGGTGCCCAATCATGAAAAGAAAAAAGATTTTTATGTGAATCCAATTTATCCCAATTGAAAGACAAACCTTGATTCTAAAAATGGTACAAAGAGAAGTTTTTCTTATGAATCCAAAGCATCAAAATCATTTATCCCAATAAGAAAAATGTTTTTATAGTGCCCAAAAAAGAAAGGAGATTATTATGTGAATCCATATTTATCCTAATTGGAAGACAAACTTCAGTTCTAGTTGTTAGAAAGAGATGTTTTTCTTATGAAACTAAAGCATCAACCTCATTTATCCCAACAAAGAGAATGTGTTTATGGTGCCCAATCATGAAAAGAAAAGAGATTATTATATGAATCCATATTTATCCCAATAGAAAGATAAACTTTGATTCTAAAAATGGTGCAAAGAAAAGTTTTTCTTATCAAACAAAAGCATCAAAATCATTTATCCCAATGAGTAGAATGTGTTTATGGTACCAATCATGAAAAGAAAGGATATTATTATGTGAATCCATGTTTATCCCAACTGAAAGATGAGCTTTAATTCTAAAAATCGTAGAAAGAGAAGTTTTTCTTTTGAAACAAAAGCTGCAAAATCGTTTATCCAAATGAGGAGAATGTGTTTATGGTGCCTAATCATGAAAAAAAGGAGATTATTATTTGAATCCTTGTTCATCCCAAATGAAAGACAAACTTTAATTCTAGAAATGGTAAAAAGAGAAGTCTCTTTTGAAGCTAAAGCATCAATATCATTTATCCCAACAAAGAGAATGTGTTTATAGTGCCCAATCATGAAAAGAGATGAAATTATTATGTGAATCTATGTTTATTTTAATTAAAAGGTGAACTTTAATTATAAAAGTGGCAGAAAGGAAAGTTTTTCTTATGAAACAAAAGCATCAATATCATTTATCCCAACACGGTGAATGTGTTTATGGCACCCAATGATGAAAAGAAAGGAGATTATTACATGAATCCACGTTTATCCAAATTAAAAGACAAATTTTGATGCTTAAAATAGTGTAAAGAGAAGTTTTTCATATCAAACTAAAGCATCAAAATCATTTATCCAAATAAAGAGAATGTGTTAATGGTGCCCAATCGTAAAAAGAAAGGAGATTATTATTTGAATCCATTTCTATCCCAATTGAGAGATGAACTTTAATTCTAAAAATGGTAGAAAGTCAAGGATTTCTTATGAAACCAAAGCATAAATATCATTTATCCCCAAAAAAAAGTGTTTATGGTGCCCAATGATAAAAAGGAAAGAGATTATTTTGTGAATCCGAATAAGGAGAATATGTTTATAGTGCCAAACCATGAAACAAAAAGAGATAATTATGTGAATCCATATTTATCCCAATTGAAAAACAAACTTCAATTCTAAAAATGGTAGGAAGAAAAGTTTTTCTTATGAAACCAAAGCATCAATATCATTTATCCTAATAAGGAGACGTGTTTATGGTGCGCAATCATGAAAAGAAAGGAGATTATTATATGAATCCATATTTATCCCAATAGAAAGATAAACTTTGATTCTAAAAATGGTGCAAAGAAAAGTTTTTCTTATCAAACAAAAGCATCAAAATCATTTATCCCAATGAGTAGAATGTGTTTATGGTACCAATCATGAAAAGAAAGGATATTATTATGTGAATCCATGTTTATCCCAACTGAAAGATGAGCTTTAATTCTAAAAATCGTAGAAAGAGAAGTTTTTCTTTTGAAACAAAAGCTGCAAAATCGTTTATCCAAATGAGGAGAATGTGTTTATGGTGCCTAATCATGAAAAAAAGGAGATTATTATTTGAATCCTTGTTCATCCCAAATGAAAGACAAACTTTAATTCTAGAAATGGTAAAAAGAGAAGTCTCTTTTGAAGCTAAAGCATCAATATCATTTATCCCAACAAAGAGAATGTGTTTATAGTGCCCAATCATGAAAAGAGATGAAATTATTATGTGAATCTATGTTTATTTTAATTAAAAGGTGAACTTTAATTATAAAAGTGGCAGAAAGGAAAGTTTTTCTTATGAAACAAAAGCATCAATATCATTTATCCCAACACGGTGAATGTGTTTATGGCACCCAATGATGAAAAGAAAGGAGATTATTACATGAATCCACGTTTATCCAAATTAAAAGACAAATTTTGATGCTTAAAATAGTGTAAAGAGAAGTTTTTCATATCAAACTAAAGCATCAAAATCATTTATCCAAATAAAGAGAATGTGTTAATGGTGCCCAATCGTAAAAAGAAAGGAGATTATTATTTGAATCCATTTCTATCCCAATTGAGAGATGAACTTTAATTCTAAAAATGGTAGAAAGTCAAGGATTTCTTATGAAACCAAAGCATAAATATCATTTATCCCCAAAAAAAAGTGTTTATGGTGCCCAATGATAAAAAGGAAAGAGATTATTTTGTGAATCCGAATAAGGAGAATATGTTTATAGTGCCAAACCATGAAACAAAAAGAGATAATTATGTGAATCCATATTTATCCCAATTGAAAAACAAACTTCAATTCTAAAAATGGTAGGAAGAAAAGTTTTTCTTATGAAACCAAAGCATCAATATCATTTATCCTAATAAGGAGACGTGTTTATGGTGCGCAATCATGAAAAGAAAGGAGATTATTATGTGAATCCATGTTTATCCCATTTGAACGATAAATTTCAATTTTGAAAATGGTAGAAAGAGAAGTTTCTCTTTCGAAACCAAAGCGTCAATATCATTTATCCCAATGAGGAGAATTGTTTATGGTGCCCAATCCTGAAAGGAAAGGAGATTATTGGGTGAATCCATATTTTTCCCAATTGAAAGACAAACTTCAATTCTAAAAATGGTACAAAGACAAGTTTTTCTTATGAAACTGAAGCATTAAAATCATTTATCCTAAGAAGGGTAACATGTTTATGGTGCCCAACATGACAAGAAAGGTGATTATTGTGTGAATCCATATTTATCCCAGTTGAAAGGCAAACTTCAATACTAAAAATGGTAGGAGGAAAAGTTTTTCTAATGAAACCAAAGCGTCAATATCATTCATCGCAACAAGAAGAAAGTGTTTAAAGTGCCCAATAATGAAAAAAAGGGAGTCTATTATATGAATCCACGTTTACCCCAATTGAAAGATGAACTTCGATTCTAAAAATGGTACAAAAAGAAGTTTTTCTTATCAGACCAAAGCATCAAAATCATTTATCCCAACAAGGAGAATGTGTTTGTGGTGCCCAATCATAAAAAAAAGGAGATTTTATGTGAACCCATGTTTATCATAATTGAACGACAAACTTCAATTAGAAAAAAGGTAGAAAGAGGAACTTTGATTCTAAAAATGCTATAAAGAAAAGTTTTTCTTATGAAACCAAGCATCAATATTATTTATCTCTATAAGGAGAATGTGCTTATGGTGCCCAATCATAAAAAGAAAAGAGACTATTATATGAATCCATGTTTCTCCCAACTGAAAGACAAACTTTAATTCTAAAAATTGTAGAAAGAGAAGTTTTTCTTATGAAACCAAAGCATCAATATCATTCATACCTATGAGGAGAATGTGTTTATGGTACCCAATCATGAAAAGAAAAGAGAGTATTTTGTGAATCCATGTTTATCCCAATTGGAAGATGAATTTCGATTCTAAAAATGGTAGAAAAAAAAGTTTTTCTTATGAAACTAAAGCATCATTACCATTTATCCCAACAAGGAGAATGTGTTTATCATGCCCAATCATGAAAAGAAAGGAGATTATTATGTGAATCCATGTTTTTCCCAATTGAAAAACGAGCTTCAATTCCAAAAATGGTGAAAAGAGAAGTTTTTCTTATGAAACAAAAGCATCCAAATCATTTATCCAAATAAGAAAAATGTGTTTATGGTAGCCAATCATGAAAAAAAAAAGAGATTATTATTTGAATCCTTGTTTATCCCAATTGAAAGACAAACTTCAATTTTAGAAATGGTAAAAAGAGAAGTTTCTCTTTTGAAGCCAAAGCATCAATATCATTTATCCCAACAAGGAGAATATGTTTATTGTGCCCAATCATGAAAAAAAATAAAATTATTACGGGAATCCATGTTTATTTCAATTAAAGAACGAACTTCAATTCTAAAAGTGGTAGAAAGAGAAGTTTTTCTTATGAAACAAAAGCATCAATATCATTTATCCCAACACAGCGAATATGTTTATGGTGCCTAATGATGAAAAAAAAAGAGATTACTATATGAATCCACGTTTATCCAAATTGAAAGACAAATTTTGATGCTAAAAATGGTGTAAAGAAAAGTTTTCCTTATCAAACCAAAGCATCAAAATCATTTATCCCAACAAGGAAAATGTGTTAATGGTGCCCAATCATCAAAAGAAAGGAGATTATTATTTGAGTCCATATTTATCCCAATTGAAAGATGGACTTTAATTCTAAAAATGATAAAAAGTCAAGGTTTTCTTATGGAACCAAAGCATCAATATCATTTATCCTAAAAAGAAAAATGTTTTTATGGTGCCCAATGGTGAAAAAAAAGAAGATTATTTTATGAATCCTAATAAGGAAAATATGTTTAAAGTGCCAAACCATGAAATGAAAAGAGATTATTATCTGAATCTATGTTTATCCCAATTGAAAAATGAACTTCAATTCTAAAAATGGTAGAAAGAAAAGTTTTTCTTATGAAATCAAAGCATCAATATCATTTATCCCAATAAAGAGACTGTGTTTATGGTGTCCAATCATGAAAAGAAAGGAGATTATTATTTGAATCCATGTTTATCCCATTTGAACGACAAATTTCAATTCTAAAAATGGTAGAAAGAGAAGTTTCTCTTTCAAAACCAAAGCGTTAATATCATTTATTCCCAATGAGGAGAATTGTTTATAGTGCCCAATCCTAAAAAGAAAGGAGATTATTGGGTGAATCCATGTTTTTCCCAATTGAAAGATAAACTTCAATTCTAAAAATGATACAAAGAGAAGGTTTTTTTATGAAACCAAAGCATCAAAATCATTTATCCACCCAAGGGTTATGTGTTTATGTGTTCATGGTGCCCAATCATGGAAAGAAAAGAGATTATTATGTGAATTCATGTTTATCTTAATTAGAAGACGAACTTCAATTCTAAAAATGGTATAAAGAAAAGTTTTTCTTATGAAATCGAAGCATCAAAATCTTTTATCCCAATGAGGAGAATGTGTTTATGATGACAAATCATGAAACTAAAGGAGATTATAATGTGAATCTGTGTTTATCCAATTCGATAGCTGAACTTAAATTCTAAAAATGGTAGAAAGAGAGGCTTTTCTTATGAAACCAAAGCATCAATATCATTTATCCCAATGAGGAGAAAGTATTTATGGTGCCCAATCAAGAAAAGGAAGGAGATTATCATGTGAATCCATGTTTATCCTAATTGAAAGACGAACTTTAATTCTAACAATAGTGGAAAGAAATGTTTTTTTTTTTTACAAAACCAAAGCATCAATATCATTTATCCCAATGAGGGGAATGTATTCATGTTGCCCAATCAAGAAAAAAAATGAGATTATTATGTGAATCCATGTTTATCTCAATTGAAAGATGGACTTCAATTCTAAAAATGGTAGAAAGAGAAGTTTTTCTGGCAAAGCCAAAGCATCAAAATCATTTTTCCCAAAGAGGAGAAGGTGTTTATGGTGCCCAATTAGGAAATTAAAGGAGATTATTATGTGGATCTACTTTTATCCTAATCGACTACCAAACATTAATTCTAAAAATAGTAGAAAGAGAAGCTTTTCTTATGAAACCAAAGCATTAATATCATTTATCCCATTTAGGAAAAAGTGTTTATGATGCCCAATCATTAAAAGAAAGGAGATTATTATGTGAAACCATATTTATCCCAATTGAAAGATGAACTTCAATTCTAAAAACGGTAGAAAGAGAAGCTTTTCTTATGAAACCAAAGCGATAATATCATTTATGCCAAAGGGGAGAATGTGTTTATAGTGCCCAATCACAAAAAAAAAAGAGATTATTATGTGAATCCATGTTTATCCCAACTGAAAAACAAACTTCAATTCTAAAAATGGTAAAAAAGAGAAGTTTTTCCTATGAAACCAAAGCATCAATCATTTTTTCCAATGAGAAGAATGTGTTTATTGTGCCCAATCATGAAACTAAAGGAGATTATTAAGTGAATCTGCCTTTGTCCTAATCAACAACCAAACATTAATTCTAAAAATGGTAGAAATTAAAGTTTTTCCTATGAAACCAAGGCATCAGTGTTATTTATCCCAACGAGGAAAAATTATTTATGGTGCCTAATCATTAAACAAAAGGAGATTATTATGTGAATCCATGTTTATCCCATTTGAAAGACGAGCTTTACTTCTAAACATGGTAGAAAGAGAAGTTTTTCCTTTGAAACCAAAGCATCAATATCATTTATCCCAATGAGGAGAATGTGTTTCTGGTGTCCAATCATGAAATGCAAGAAGATCATTATGTGAATCCGTGTTTGTTCAAATCGATAGATAAATATTAATTCTAACAATGGTAGAAAGAAAAGTTTATCTTACGAAACCCAAGCATCAATATCATTTTCACAATGAACAGAATGTGTTTATGGTGCCCAATCATGAAATAAAAGGAGATTATTATGTGAATTCGTGTTTGTCCAAATTGAAAAACGAACATTAATTCTAAAAAAGGTAGATCGAAAAGTTTTTCTTATGAAACCAAAGCATCAATATCATTTATCCCAAAGAAGAGAATGTGTTTATGGTGCCCCATCATGAAAAGAAAAGAGATTATTATGCAAATATGCTTTTGTCCTAATCGAAAGATGAACTTCAATTTTAACAACGGTAGAAAGAGAAGTTTTTCCTATGAAACCAAAGCATCAAAATCATTTATCCCAATGAGGAGAAAGTGTTCATGGTGCCCAATCATCAAACTAAAGGAGATTATTATGCAAATCTACTTTTTTCCTAATCAACACCTAAACATTAATTCTAAAAATGGTAGAAAGAGAAGCTCTTCTTATGAAATCGAAGCATCAATATTATTTATCCCAACGAGGGAAAAGTGTTTATGTTTCCCACTCATGAAATGAAAGAAAATTATTATGTGAGTCTGTGTTTGTCCAAATCGACAGATGAACATTAATTCTGAAAATGGTGTAAAGAAAAGTTTTTCTTATGGAACCAAAGCATCAATATCATTTATCACAATGAGGAGAATTTATTTATGGGCCCAATCATGAAAAGAACGAAGATTATTATGTGAATCCATGTTTAACCCAACTGAAAGATGAACTCTGATTCTAAAAATAGTCGAAAGAGAAGTTTTTCTTATAAAACTAAAGCATTAATATTATTTATCTCAATTTGGAGAATGTGTTTATAGAGCCCAATCATGAAACTAAAGGAGATTATTATGTAAATCCATGTTTGTCCAAATCGACAGTTGAACATTAATTCAAAAAATGATAAAAGAAGAAGTTTTTCTTATGAAACCAAAGCATCAAAATCACTTATCCCAACAAGGAGAATGTGTTTATAGTGCCTAATCATGAAAAGAAAGGAGATTATTATTTGAATCCACGTTTACCCCATTTGAATGATGAACTTTGAT